>SDVV010042217.1:0-10363 GCA_016164225.1 Gammarus roeselii | reverse complement strand
TCACTAACAAATAACAAACGTCCTAACCAATACATTCGATAAAAAGATTCAAATATCTAGCCATCCTACATCTAATCCTTCACAAATCATACATAGAGTCACTAATTATAGTCAAATCTAATTTCCTTCACAAATAATATACCTTCATAAATAACATATATCCTAAATCCTTCACAAATAACATATATCCTAAATCCTTCACAAATAATATACATAGAGTCACTAATTATAGCCAAATCTAATTTCCTTCACAAATAATATACCTTCATATATAACATATATCCTAAATCCTTCACAAATAACATATATCCTAAATCCTTCACAAATAATATACATAGAGTCACTAATTATAGCCAAATCTAATTTCCTTCACAAATAATATACTTTCATACGGTTTTCCAGGGCGATTCTCGCTCCGGTTTTCCAGGGCGATTCTCGCTCCGGTTTTCCAGGGCGATTCTCGCTCCGTTTTTTTAGGGCGATTCTCGCTCCGGTTTTTTAGGGCGAAACTCGCTTCGGTTTTTTAGGGCGAAACTCGCTCCGGTATACACTACTGTCGCCCACCAAGCCTATGGGAGGGTGAAGATATCATGTAAAGAAATGCTCAGTTTCGGCTTTGATTTGATCAGAACCCAAACAATTTGAGTACAATTATCAACAACGGGCGATAGCTGCTTTTGGTTTCAATTCATCTAACTCGCTCTGCTTCTCGGGGGCTTGGCGGTAATTTTCCTACATGTTTGCAGCCAACTCCTCGTTTAGCTTCTTCATCATCTTTGCAAAAACGGCCACTATTGACTGGCCGACCTTGGACTAATTTTCATCATAAATTCTTACGGAATGGCGACTCTGGGCCTGCCTCTGCCATAGAAGACTCTACTCTCCGCATCAGCATTGCAGTGACGGAAATAGAATCGTTCACATAACCGGTGCTCTAACATCCTATTTTACATTTCATCTTGGAATTAATTCCGAGGTAATATTGCAATATTTGTTCCAACGACCAAGAGAAGAACTTATCAACAAGAACTGGTTATAGTTTAACTTAAGAGGCAATTTTTTCCTCTGCGTCGTCCATGAAATAATGAATTTGACTTAGTAGAGAAGCCTTGCCCAGAAAACAGTAATTGCTGATGTTAGCTACGGAGAAAGAGTTTAAAATTTACTCATTTTCGGGTGTACCATATCGTACTTATGGGTTGAGTTCGGCTTGTAAATCAATCATATTAACGAGAAATAACAACAATTGTGCAGACATTAAAAACCATATTGTTATCTCATTTACGTCATTTAAATTCTATCCTTGTAACAACTCAAATCAGGCCCGGCGTAAACTGTAAATCCGGCAATAAAAGCGACAGGGTTCCCTTCTTATAATTTCATAAAGGTGCTATATAATTATACAGAATTTTTATGAAGATAAAAGTAGCAAATTTGATTAATTTCTATAGCTTTTTCATACCCTGGAGCAACTTATAGTGGTAGGTTTTCCCTTTAGCGGCGCTGAGTCCTTAATGTATGGCTTCTGAGCATGTGGCCACGGAAAAACCGCCGCCGGGCACATTACCATAGGCAGTGTCTCGCGACGAGGACTTTAAGACCACCCGAAGTCAGGGGAGGCAAATATCGGAGCAGAACCTGGCGTGCACTAATATTTCCTGCAGTTATGCAAGGACATACGAGTGAGGCTCGTCATAAAGAGTAAGGCGGTGGTACGTAACCTGGGGAATCAAAACGAGCCAGAAATGAGAAAACTAGTGGTGAACTTGTTGATGGTGTACAGTATTTCTCACCTCTCTGTTTGGAGGGCAAGGATGAACCACATCTTGTTCTCTATAAACGAATGAGGTGGGTAAGGGACGCTGATTGCCAAATCTTTGAAACTCAGCAACGACTTCGTCATTTCCCGTTGTCTCCATGACGGCAACGCTGCATTGAAATCGTGCATGCGGTGGTCACTGCACCCTTGGGTAAACTGGGCGGGGGAAATGGGCTTGGGATGCAATCCTCATGGCTGTGGTGGCTGGTGTTGTGGAGGTGCGCTACAGTTTTATCGGATACAAGGCGTAAAGATATAAGGCCGAGATAGAGATGAAAGGATATTAACTTAGAAAGGCGTTACGTTTTAACCCATACCCTTGCTACGGTGGCTGCTCTGTTGTCACTGCCTTGGAACTTACTCACCATTTGTAACTGCTGTGGTCACTAATTTCCCTGCTGATGCTACGGTAGTAGCTACTTCCTCTGTTTTCGATGCTGTGGTCACTTTTTCCTCTGCTTTCGTTGCTAGGGCAACTTCTTCCTTGGCTGTCGCTAAAGTGCATGGTCTCCTTTACTATGGCTGTCACTGCTGTGGTCGAATTCCCACTTGTTGTGGCTATAGTGGTCGCTTTTGCCCAAGCGATCACTGCTACGATGATTTTTTTTCCTTGCAGCAAAATATTATTTGAAAAGTGTATATATTTTGCTAATACTTATTTTATTTGACGGAGAAATTTGTATGTAGCAAGATCATAGAACCATTCACAATTAAATATTGCAGTATTCCAGCAGAACGCTACTGAGTGAAGGCCACCAAAAAGCCACTTGTGCGAGAACTGTCGTTAATGTATCCTAAACTCACTTATAAATTGATCTAAAATAAAAGTACGTACGAACTGTATGAATCTGTGATCGATAACTGTTAAGATATTCATCGTCAAAACTCGTTGGGATTTTCAGCTTTTGTTTCTAAAGCGAGGCAACGTTATCGATGGGAATACTATAGGACAAACGGGATATTATTATTGATTTTCTTGGCTGTTCTGCAGTTACTAACTACAGTCGACGATGGTGACTAATAACTGTGTTTGCGTTGCTCTTCCATTACATGTTATGTCCAAATGTCTGACACGACACAGGCCGCTCCAACATTACGAGCTGATGGTATTGGGTTATTCGGCTTTTTAAAAACTGATTGATAAATACTTCTCATGTATTCTGTGCTCGGCGTCAGAAATGAAGCGGAACCTGAGTTTGAACATCAGAAACAGCAGGTGGGAAAAGGTTTGGAAAAGTTTAAAGCGGGCATTCACTTCAACACGCTTTTCTGTGATCTGAACTCGTATTTTCTTGTATTGAAAATATGTTCAAGGTTAAAATGCCGTCATAAGTGGGCAGTCCACCGCCTGTGTTCAAACATCCTTGTTACAATCAGCGGTAGTTTTCAAGTACAGGTACCGTATACCGGCACTACTTTTTGCAGCCAGTACCGCAAGATGAGCCGCCGGTACTATTAACGGTCATAAAAAATGATGCTCTGCTGTGAGTATTTCACATGAAAGTACATTACTTAAACCGGGAAAATGCAATGACAATCACGTTATTATGCAAAGACTATGTTCAAGTTTCAATCTGTTTAAAGTAAATCTCAACACAGGCACTAGCTTCATGTTGTGCAATTATCTACACGATACGATAGTTCACAGGAAAATATCAATTTGATATTTCTAAGAGTTTCAGTGATGCTGCGGAGTCCTTGGTCAGCCAAGGTACGAGGAACCCGTCAATGAGCTCACAATCGGAGTTTGACTTGACTTCCCCCCCCCCTTCCCTGTGGCCACATGTGAGAACCAATAATAGTACTTCCCTTTGGCCTGGTCTAAATCATCACTACTCTTCCCCGTTGACGAGGACGCCTACTTTTTGACGTCCTTCCAGAACCTAACTGAAGTCCGCCACACGCGATGCCCGACAGTCGCTGGTTAAAGTCCACCAGACCACCTGGAAATACAATTCCAGACGATCATTAGACACCATTATCCGTGCACCCACACAAATATTACATTATAAAAATGACAGGCGATTAATTTGAAAACACTTCACGCACAAAAATATTATCACAAAAAAATCTCGATTAACATTTCAGTGTAAAATATCGTTTCAATTTATTCACAAATCTTATTTCTAAATTGAATGTGAGGATACAATCAAGCTCACGATTTTCAGGCTGCACCGTTAACTTGTACTCAGACGAACTAATTCGTTTGTTCTGTTTTTTTATATAAACAATAAATATGTGTACTATTTCTGACTTACCCTCGCCCTCGAGAAAAAATACTGAGGCCTTTAACAAAGTGGAGGAATAAATCTTGCAGATCCCAGCTAAAACATTCTAGGTCGTTTGTTTTTGTATCGTACGTATTAGCTGAACATAACATTTAATGACTGTCACGCCGGTTCAAATGAGACGTAAGCGAGAAACTCATACTTATTGAGCAGGGTTGAAACGCAACTGTCTGTACAAAGCGCAATCGGTGCATTTATTTTATCCACCATTGTGCGCTTGAAGGAACAGAGGTTGCATGACTGGTCCCGCTGTGGTTCTTCCCTGAAATAGCTACTATTCTTTTGTTGAATTATAATGACACTTCAAAATAAAATATAATCAATTCAAATATCGAATTCTAATAAGAGCATAGTTACCGCCATCAGTTACCGCCATCAGTTAGCGCCATCAGTTACCGCCATCAGTTACCGCCATCAGTTAGCGCCATCAGTTACCGCCATCATGTGCTGGAACCGCCACCGGCGGTATTAAAAAAAAGGTAATACGACTGCCAAACCGCCGCTTTCTTTCCGCTACTCCAGCCACCGCTGGTATGCTTGATAAATACTACTCCGGCCACCACTAATATGCTAGATAAATACTTTTGCAAAAAGTGTATAGCAAAGACAATAATACAAGTGAACAATTTCAATCAATAGAGTATGCAGAATCGCCATGGCAGTTGACCTCTACCATGTCATGAAGTGCTGTGAACTGGTAACATGAAATGTGTAATAGTTCAATGATAAATATTTCCAATTTTTTATGTAAAAGCAGAAAATGTCTCTATTGAGTATTGAATGAACCCGTGCAGACTTATTTCAATTGCCAAACCTGTTATTGTGTTAAGTGTAAATATCACAGTTGTTGTTTGCAGCTGCAATAATCGCAATGCATCATATACATTTTTGCCATGCAGCCTGTACATTTTTGCATGTGAACATCTAACACGTCTCATTAGTCACCAGGCCAGAGTTTTTGTTTTCAATCAATAGCGAACATCCTACGCTAATATGGTGTCACATTTTCTGTTAAAATCATTCCAACATCAACATAAATTATGAATTGTATTGTTTGTAGCTATTAGCCGTTGTATGATTTTTTTCATTAAATGATTAGGTTGTTATGCAAGTGGGAATAACCTGCATCATTTCATGTTCATTTTACCCGGATCTCCTTGAGTGCCTCATTAAACGCCCTTTTTGTTGTTGCCTCAGGGATGCATACGCCAGCATAGGAAAAAAATATACATATTTGCTCATTAATTTTAATGCCGATACATTGTTCTAGAGAACATAATCGTTAGTGAGCCGACCAACAGAAAGAAGCGTTGATAACAATGTTCGTTAAAAGAATATGAAGTTAAATCTATTACTTTGTCACTGCCGGACACACTTCAAGACAGTAATGACGTAAACTACGGACAAATCCGTAAACATTGATGTATGCTGGGATCTGTTTTGCCAATTAGAGGTTATTCCGACGATTGACGCCCTTACTCTAGACAAAAGCAACAGGTGGGAAAAATGTTTATCATATAACTAAATAACCAATTTGCGCACAAGCTCAAAATTTATAGGACTAATGATCAATTTGCAACTTTTTCAATTGAATAATTTGTGCGAATATAATAGGTCGTTGTTTGATTTCTGGCACCAATGGTTTATCTTAGCGAGGTCCGCAAAAATATACATTTTGTGGTACAATAGGAATTCTCCCACAAACTCACCGTCGGGCCCAAACGCAGACAGAGGGTAACAAATATTCGGCAATAAACGTAGTGTTTTTGTTTCCAACCATCTACCTCAAAATTATCTCTAAATCCACTTTGATGGTTATAACCGGCAAATTTGAAAATCAATTACGGTAAATACACGTCATCAAATTATAGAATATGGAAACTACCTCTGTTCCTAACGTCGGTGAATAGTCTTCTGTTTCAACTTAGCTCCGATCGAAGGTTACTTGAGAACCAAAATGCCTACTACAGAATTATTTTGCATTGGGTAAATTATTGCATTGAGGACACATAATAATTATTGACCCATAAATGATTGAACACGAACCATGACCGACAAAATATAAATTTAAGGTCAGTATACTATCCATTTAACCATGTTACGATGCGAAAGCATCGATATATTTATGAATTGCAATGATAAGGCACAAGAAGCAGTAGATTGCCTTAGATCTAACTTTTCAAAATCCTTGAATCAAATGCTCTGAGTGGCGACGCAGAGTTTTTAATAAGTGGTCATCCAGTGTTTTTTAATGGGAACGATGGCAACTCTTCGATCCACTGTCCAAGCCTGATGCTGCGCGGTTCAATGTGTGCCTCTCACCGTAAATGGGCCTCTAAACAGAAGCCTACGTTATTTCATTCCCAATTCAGCGTTTTTGTTTTGTGATTCACTACTTCCCTGAGCCGGTGACCGAACGTACATAAGCGCTTGTTAACGGAGACCGGAATATTGGGGGGTGACATAATATAAAAAAAATATTGACATTTTATTTCAAAGAGGCGACAGCTCTGATAAGTGAAACTCTGTCGTTTTACATGGAACAATAGAACATGTGTCATAGGCAGGATTTCACAACGACGCACTAAGAAGGGAAGAGCCTGGACATGAATTACAATTTGACGTCTGAAGGTAGCTCGCAATCTGTCTGTATCATCTTTTATATTGTGCACAGCTGTTTGTGAGTGTCAGGTCGAGGATGGGTGCAGTCTACCCGGATAAGGGGTCAGAGGGATTAATATATATGTAAATCAATAATGTAAAGAGGTATATTTTGTATATTCTGACACAGGCTTAACAATGTGTTCATCAACGAAAGTTACGAGGCAACTAAACCCAACGGGGCACAGAGAATACGGTCCTGACAGGTGGGTTACGATGATAATATCTTAGCGCGACACAAACTGAAATGTTGAAAGGCTATCCTACTAACAATCTCATTGTTAACATCTACCAATATTCCGATTGGTAGATTTATAATACTACCACCTAAGATAAAATTCGTTTATACGTATACAATAATTTAATCTAATCATTAGTGTTACCTAACGGTTGGAGAAGTTGATGTTGTTGAATGAGGGTCCGTAGAGACGTTGCCCTCTCGTAGTAGGCACCCAACATAGGAGCGTCGCTTGATTGTTCATGTAGTCCTGAAGGGACTACATGAACAATCAAGCGACCGGGATAAGTATTCGCTAAAAGAAAAGCGACCCGATTGAGCCAAATGTTTTACTTTATATAGGTTTTCGAACGGAAGCAATGGATTGTTCATGATCCACGGGTAAGTCAGATGCAACCAGATGACATTTAAATCTTACAACGCCAGAATCAGAGGTTGTCTCCATATTTTTTGATTGGATTACGTGTATTTGCCGTTGTTCTTTTGAATTTTGACTGTAAATGAGGCTCCCCTGGAGAAGACTGAACCAGTGGAAACAGGTTGAATCAGGAATGATGGGTGGGTATTCAGTGCTGGGTGCACTGAGGAGCATAATACGCTGTTGGACAATGGGTATAGAAGCACGTTGTGAGGCGGCTGTCTGAACTGTGCTCTACGGGGCCGAGACGTTTGTGGCGAAAGCGGATATTTATGAATACTTGAATACTTTCGAGCTGAAAGTACGAGAGGGATATCCAGAATGACACTGAGGGATGCAATCAATGATGGGTCTATATAAATTAGAATGGAGATGGTGACTAAAATGGAGAACAAAGTAGACTCACGTGTTTTAAGGTATGTAGATGATGTGAAGCAGGCATAGGGGAACATAGACATGGTTATGGAGGTATCGAGAGAGCATGCATGGATAGGCGTGATTGGAGAATGTTTGTGAATAAAAGAATTTTGCCGCGACTCTGGTGTGGGCTCGTCCATCATGACGCAGTAAGGGTAAACCAATAAAAACAGTCGGGCCATGATACTGACACTGATCTCAAACCTCACCACTGGCCCGAAGTGTGGGTTGAAGGGTCCGGGCCGGAATTTTCACCCTAAAGGGCGAAGTTTAGTGCATGAGAGAAGGGTGAGGTGCGTCGTGTCATCGACCACCCCTCTTCTGGGGCGTCCGGCTCTGCGTTGTGTCTGTGTATTTAACTCGCGGCTGTCAAGGCTCTCCCCATATGAGGAAGATATGCCATATTTTTTCCATTTCCTCCACTAATTCAGTGCAGTCATAATCGTCCTAAATCTGCTGACAACTAAAACAAAAACTCAAACGCAACTAACTTGGGCTTCCAAATTTTGTCCTGGCTTCCTCTGTTGCTCTGTATCCTAGGTGTTGTTCTTGATACCGTTCCAATTTTGTTTACTGAAATAATCCTGCGTAGCTACGAGTGATGCAGGTGGCTTCGTAAGCGTAAGCTTATTCAATTTATTTTCCGTAAACCCGAGCAAGTTAACGTAACACACATAATTACAGTTCCATCACTTCGTAGCACAATATGTCTTCTTATTCACTCACTCCACGACCAGCCTGGACAACATTGGAACCGGTATGGAGATTGAATAAGCAAAGACTCATTGACTTAAAGTCTACTCTGACAACTCGCTCTTTTGGCTACGACTTAATACTCATACTTGAAAAGAAGGTTTGGCTTATCACTTTTGCTCATACATTTCTGTGATCAAATGCAAAGATGTACATGCCCTAAGTTTTGTAATGATAGTTTTCATTTTTACATGCAACGCAACACGTTATTATTTGACCTATAAAATTATGTTGCTTGTGTTCAGTGGTGTGAGCAACCATCTCTTTCAAGTCCTCCTCTCCAGTCAGGAACAAGAGGCTTCGAAGTTTACATTGATATATGAGAACAGGTTCACAACATAACTTTAATTTTGTGTTTGCAGCGCCGAACAATTTTTCATACCGAATCAAGGGAAAGTACAAATTCTCCAGTCAGGAAAATTGTATCTTTTGATGATGTTCGTTGATGTAATGGCTGCTTCCAAGAATTACAAGTTTGTGCCGGCTAGAATTAGTTCAGATATAATAAGTAAGGCCAAATAAATCTTCTGTGGCTGATTTTCCGTTTGTTCAGTGGTCCAGCAGCAGTAGGCAGTGGGGATCGATTCACCATCTAACACGGGCGAAGGTTATCGTCCAACTAAGTGTTGTGGATACCGTCCAGTTGGTGCAGGAGTGATCATTTCCTCACTGATGGTTAGCAAGACCGCCCACCAACGTGTCTGTGTGATAAAATAATGTAGGATATGCAATTAAGGAACGCTCCACAGGTCCTGTATACATGATAGTTTTGTCTGAGAGCAATCATTGAAAGACAAATTGGGCTTATGTCGATAGTTTATTGGATATTTATAATATTGTAGATCAGAAAAATATTGTTTTAAAATAATTTCACGCAAACGTACTTACTAGTGGAAATATTTTCGAAATAAAAGACAGCCGGTTGAAAACAATCATCCTGTACGTAGATTTATTTTTAGAAGGCATCATTATTCAGGTTATTCATGCTGTTTTGTCATGTAGCACCGTTTTATTGTTCTGATGTCAACCCTGGGCTGCTGACAGCAACTTGAAGGGCTTTTGCATGGCAAAATAATACAATTCTTTTACACAAAGCAAACGATTCCGGTTGAAAATACACCTGTTGAACACTAACGGGAATTGCATCGTTAGCATTATCTGCAATAATTTGTATATACCATGTGTCTACTCGTTTTGAATATTATGATCTATTTCAATGAGTCTCACAATCTTGTGTACCAGGCAGCGGAATTACTCTACGGAATGGGAGAACAAACAGCCCAGAGACTCAGCACGTGGACAAGCAGTAATATTTTTCTTAAAGGGCACTTCAGGTAAGGGTGACATTCACGTTGCGAGCAATGAGCTGTGAAAACAACTATATAAGCTGTTTTTTAAATATGATGGCAAACGAATAATCCTTCCAAAACAAAAATGAAGTCATGCCGATTATCTTATGATGAATTACATTTAAGGATTGGAGTTCCAGATTAACTGGCAGAATTTGGGATTGCAACCTATACCAAAGGTTGATACGGTGAATAAATTGCTCACTACACAATTTTTACTAATTAGTTTCACGTTTAAACAATGACAACGCAGACAGCCATATTGGACAGCATATAGTGTTTCATAGAATAAAACTTTCTGTACATAATTTTTTGCTGTTACAGGAAGATTGTCATAATAAAATAATGTATCTCGAGATCCTATTCCAATCCTATCCAAATCAAATTCAGATATAATTCAGACATATATGCGTAAATACA
>SDVV010042216.1:0-10364 GCA_016164225.1 Gammarus roeselii | reverse complement strand
TGGTGTTAGAATGTTTCCCATTAAAAATACGACTGGAAAACTTGGGTTCGGCTATGACGTCAAGGCGGACATGTGTAGAGAGCGTGCGAATTTCCGCCTTAGGATCGGACTGTCTTCTATATTCAGTGGACTGTGCTTTGAGACTGCTTTATTTATCAGTGACGACGATGTTGACATGTCTTCATCTCCGTAGGGCACTGGAGAAACAGACTACCAAAACACACAAGATGGCCTCTGGGTTACTCATCTCTGATGGCCATCATCTGATTTGCATGACATGCTACGCTGGTACATACTGCTCGCCTGTTCACCGGAGGCCAACGGAGCACTTGAGCGTTGTGGACACCGTAGTAGATCACGACGATGTGCTCCGATTCACTACCATGTACTACCATGTACTACAATAATCGCGGGAGATACGCTCTTGATTTTTAATTGGGGAAGTATGACTGTTCATTGAGCTGGCCAGTTGGTGCCGACTGATTACGTATTTACTCATGTTACCACGCTCGTCATTGGCGGTCTTCGATCACCAGCGAAGGGTGGAAAAATTGGAATACGTGGTTGCGGTATAAACGATACCAAGTATATCGAAATGTTATTTTTTCATTTATAAAATCAAATTTACACGACTTTATCTTGATTATCAAGAAAGTTCATGAGAATTTCATTCAAAAATTATCCTAAGTTAAAAAATGCGATCACTGCTACAGCTTTCGTAGTACAATAACTACGTATATTACCATTCACAGTTGGTTGTTTTTTTCTAAGACTTATCGAGGAGTATCTTGGTCATTTTTATTGTCGCTCGTGAAGAGATAACGCCCGAAGGAAATGTAGGGCCTTCGCATGCGAATGTAACTTACCATATCCGGCATCCCAACTTTGCTGTAGACATATAATTCATTGGCGCAACACAGTTCTTATATCTCCACTGTGAAAAAGAAACAAGTTTTATCGTAGACGGCAGATTTTGTAAGCAGGTCGCCGTCTCTTTTCAGCACTCATGAAGTGTTGATGATAGTAACATGTCTAACCTGTACCTTCTTTGACGGAATACGTGCGAAATGATTAAACTCTTTTCCAGCAAATATAAGTTCGACCTTCTTTGGGTAATTAAGTGCTAAATGATAAGACACTTTGATTTTTAAAGTAAGTACACAAAATCAACGAGCACACATAAACAAATAAAGTGTGAACCTACAGTATTACACGCTGGTGTGTGACACTTGAGTGGGTCGTGTTAGTAACATGCCGGAATTGAACCTAATTTATCTGACTGGTTGTGTAGTGATTCAGTTTGCTAGAACTATTCATAGCGAAGATGCAACTATTTTATTTATTTATCAAATTAGCTTGTAACATCTATTCGAAGTAGGCTTTGCTTAGATAACATATTCAACCCATCTTGAAGTATATTCGTCTAGTCATCCCGTGAACGGAAACGTTCAGGCGAATCCACGCCTCCGATGATCCTCAACTAGAAGTCACAGTTACTTATAGAAATCCGTAACCTCCTGCAGTGGGATTCCCTGGTCGACAATAATTTTTGGCATCTATTTTTCGAATGATATTTTCGATATGAAAAAATACACCTTAAACGTATTGAAAATACCTGCACACTCTTGTGCGGTAGATTTTTATCAATCAGATAACACACTTAAACGTCAGTGTTATTACCAATTTGTATTTTCAGTGTACCGGTATAATATATGAAACCGTACTTCCAGAATGGGGTGGCATTCAATATGGTTGCACTTGAAATTATTTAAAAAATTACAACTTGCTTTCAAGATCTAATACATGAACGAGCTTGAAGGGTCGTTCATTGTAAAATTTTCATCGTATTTAATATTTGTTGACTGGGAAGTGTAGTTTTCTTAAAAACATTGGACTGAAATGACGGATGTATCACAAGTTTTCGGTAAGGAATAATGGTTGACTTACTGAAATCATCTCAAGTTGGGAGCATTTGCTTGACAAGTTATTCGTCGTTATGTATTGTCTGAGCCCGCTGCCAAGTGCATTTTAGGATAAATGTCAGCTTCTTCACTTTGAATTTGTTGTTATTGAACCATTGTGAGTATTGTGTAGGGCAATTTCCTCGTAGTTCACACACGTGTAGAATCCGATTGCTAGTATAGTTTTCTAGTTCATTTGGAAGAACACAATGTTTAGAGATTCATTAGGTTTAGTCAATTGTATTGTAGTGTAGGTTTTTAGTCAGACGACTCTGGGCATTGCCAATCGCTGTCAACGGTTCATTACCGACAGTAATAAAAAAATCAAATCGGCCTATATTTTTTATCAGTGATGCCTTTCAACTAGTGAACCTGTTTTCTTAGTTGTGACGAATGTTCCTCTTTTTATATTCTTCGTGAGGAAATACTAGAAGGTCTATCCCCTGATGACCAACACTGTATCGTGATTGAGTACACCATTTCACATGACTTTCACATCTCATCGTCCTGCCACGGCTTGCAAAGTGGCTACCTTCATGCCATCCACACCATGATGACCAACAGAACCTGCTATTGGGCTGGAACCTAAGGCTCCCGTTGACACAAGGAAGCCTTCGAAATAGGATATGATTAGATCGTGCAAGAAAAATTGACATTACCAGCTCCGACGGAAGCCCGCAGGAGGAGATAATCCGAGGAAAGAAGGATGATTTTGAGAAATTAGTTGGGGCTCAGCAGTGAGACGGAATTTTGAGACAGTCTAACGACAACTTGTTAATCATTCTCTGTCTATGAGGAAATTCATATCTGATTGGCGAAGAAATGACTAGAAGCGAGAGAAGGGTTAGCTGGGCGGAACCTCGAAATTCAAATTCCAGAACTGAACTCATGAATCAAATTACCGTTTGCACTAACAATAAAAAAACACCGCTGATGATCCACGTAGTTCACGAGGGCCCTACATGAGTAAACTAGCAGAGTTTGCACTAACCGACCAGCTGAGAGAATTGTCTCATTCTTGGCTGTGGTGACTATGGGTCCTGGATTAGGGGCTCCTACTTTGTGAAGGCGTCTCCTCGCGAGCCCCATTGAACTTGCATGCAACATTAGCCCTGTGGACCTATTATATTTAGGGTCAAAACACAGCTTCCTATAAGCAGGTCTTCAAAATCACCTCACTGCCCCTGTAATATTGAGGGTCGAAACACAACTTCCTATAAGCAGATCTTCAATATCACCTCAGTGGCCCTGTAATCTTGAGGGTCAAAACACAGCTTCTTATAAGCAGGTCTTCAGTATCACCTCATTGCCAATGTTATATAGAGAGTCGGGACACAGGCTCCTATAAGGCGGTCTTCAACACGGGTCTTTTGGAGCTGTTATATTTAGGATCAGCAGACAGCTTCGTTCAAGCGGGCGTTCAACACCTTTTTTTTTGCCGCAGATATATTGAAAAACGGGTCACAGGAATTTCTTGTTGGCTGGCGATGATTTACAGATAGTGCATGAATTTATTATCTAAAATGGCAAAAACTATAGCAGTTTACCATTGACGTCGGCGCAACAATGATGGAGGGAACTGAACTATTGTGTTTGTCACAATCGTTACTACAATACGGATGCTCTACTTTCGAACAATAATGACTTAAATTTATATTTTAAGGTATGACTGAGTTGGAGAAATCAAATAATGAGCCATGCATCCAATAGTACTCGTACAGAGAGGGATGACCGACGAGTTGACGTGTGGTGAACAAGGCCCTGTAACCACTCTTATCGGCGAACATTCAAATATTACTCGTACAGATATGGTTGACATGGGTGAGACAGGCCCAGTCATCACTCATATTGGAGAGCCCGAACAAGTACAAGATGGCAGGTTTCAATCGTATACGCGAGCTAATAATTCTATGAAAAATACAAGGAATGAAATCCACATTTAAATACCCCCTATACGCAATTAGTAATATTGCAGGACATACTGATGCAACCAGCAACTGTATGTTTGGTTTGTGTTGATGTAATTGCTTTGCATTTTGCAAGGTCACAAATATTTGACACATAGAAATAATTTCATCTAAGAACAAATCATTCAAATTCCTGTAAAGGAGTTATTACCGATACTTCTAATACTCATGGGGTAAATAGTGTTCCTTGCTTCGAGGCATCGGAAGATGCAAGACCTCCTTCCTTGCTCTCAAAAATGCGGGCTTGCTTTTTTTAAATTGGCACAAAAATGGAGGGCCCGCCAACACTTATTCATGGTGGAGCCTTCAAAAGCGCCCAAGGGGGACGAGAGGAGATGGTGGGGATTGGTGTGGTGGTGAGAGTTGTAGCATACAATCCGTGACTGCTTTTTCAAACGGGTAGGAAGGAATAGGTGGGTTTGGATGTCGAACTCCTTTCAGTAATGAACAACTTTACCAAGACAGTCCGTAAATCCTGATGAAGTCAATAATCTTCGCTTCGATGTCTGACACTGGGAAGATTGCCGACACACCGTAGTTAATAACAACACAACATTGAACCATGTAGTAACAGAGTGCTTCGGAACAATCGTCCTGCTCAGTCTCATTCAACGCTGATAGATGTGAGGTGAGCCGCAGACACTTGAATACCTCCTTTGTTAGGATTGTGTTTATGTTTGTGTTTATGTGTTTATGTTTGTTTATGTTTTTAGGTTTATATATGTTTATGTTTTCTGGATGATATATATACTTTTTAAAACATCAAACAACCACGTGGAATCTCGTGACTGATTTAATTTAATTCCCGGGCCGACGTGGCTGCTGATGTCCTAACACTGACGGTTTCATTTGTTCTGCAACGACATCCATTGAACGTCCTGCTGTCCCTCCAATAGCCTGCTTGATCTGGAAGATGGTTGTTTGAGAGTTCGAAACTTGTGGGAACAGATAAATTCAAATGCAAATATCAAGTTTATCTATGCAAAAAAAGAGTAACTGATAAATTGATTGTTCTGAAACAATATTTTCAAAAAACATGACTAAAATACTTATGTTAACATGGACAAATACTAAGCATATGACACATTCGTATGCGCTTGACCGAGAATTGTCTTTGTGATGTCACATATTGCGTTGGAACGTTTCGCAGATTCATAATGTAATATAAAATCACAGGCACTCGCATGTGTTGACTCACAATGTGGGGGTAACGTTGAAGATGTCATCTTTCATCAACGTGGACAGGTGCAATCGAGCATCTATTATCGGTTTTAAGTCAAGGAGGTCTTATTAAAATATCCAAAATTCGATATTCATTTAGAAACATAAATGTGTTATGCTACACATTTGTTTGTTTTGACTTGTCTGTGTTTGCCACACGGAAGTGTGCCACGTTCCCTGCTGAAAAAAAGTCAGCCTGCCAAAGAATAGGTGTCATCAAACACTTCCTCTTTATCTTTACGTCATTTGTCACGCCGTTCGCATTTTGGTATTATTCGTTCCTGACTGCCTACATAGTGAATTTAGGAATCTGACTGTCTACATGTGGCATTTAATATATCGAGAAACAACAACATCGATACAATGAGTGAATCATGAGTGACTCTGTACTACATCAGACCGGTTCTGAAAGTTAGCCGTCTTCAGTTAGCACGCAGCCGTTTGGGCTTTGTTTTTTTAATGGTTTTGTGGGGAGCCCAGCTTCCGCGCTTAAAAAAAATCAGCTTACGCGCACCAGCGCTACTCCACTTCAGCTCACCGGAATAACCGGTTACTGTCATAACCGCAGAGCTGACGTGAAGTGGCGATAGTGCGCGCGTGCTGGGCTCCTGACGAGATATATACTGATGTAAAATTATTGAAAACTCGACCATTAACATTTTTCCAGCCTGACCGTAATATGCTTGTAGTGGCCTTTATAAAACATTTTATATATGTATACATGCATGTTCGGGTTCACCTTATCAATAAACATACTTGTTATTAGGGCATGTACCGATTACAAATCATACTCTTATATGTACAATAATGTTTTGACAGGCTGACTTTAAACATTACATCCTCATAATATTGTATTGACCGAGCAGTAGTGGGTTTATGCTGGGCGAAGCGGATTATAATTGGATACCCGATAGATTGAAAGTACAGTGGTGGGTTATGTCCGGGCTGCCTCATTCCTTGCTGGGTTACTGATGGACTACCCAACCGCTTCGACGAAGTATCTGAGGAATTGTTGCTGTTGGGACAACGATTTCAATCTAGTAATGATACACCGCATAGTGCGGTGTGGAACCAGTTCTGCGGAAAACTTTTTCGATTTCTAATTTCGAAGAACGTTTGTTCCGTCAGGTGTTCCCTTGTGGAATTTGCTTGATAGCCCTGTATTTGCCGTTGATCGAATAAGCTCTCTTTAGTTCCGAGTCAATCGCTTTCTCTTTTCATACAATATTTTCTGATTCTGAATTCGTTCCTTCCCAATGTTCTTACCTTTATTTCTGAAGGTTGGATGGTGTTGGTGTATGTCGACTGTATTGCGTCTGCTCTTCCCCCACATTGACCTGCTCATAAAATGAGTGTAAATTTTACTAATAAGTCTGTCTCATCTCTATGTAGAGCTGCCTCTTTTCCTTCCTTTATACTGGTCCCTCCAACGCCAAACATCAATTTATACATCTTTTTGATCTTTGGTAGCCACCATCGACAAAAGTCGTGTTGTCGTCTAGTCTGTTATGGTTAATTTTTGCTTCAACTCAGGTAACTGCAGCGAAATCCTGTTTCATGAATTTTCTTAATGCACAGCGAGGCCAATATTTTGCTTCTCCATAAGCCCTACTTTATTCGTCCCTCTTCCTCATACGTCATCTCTTATAACTCGGATTCTCCGGTAGCCCTTCTTCATTTACCTTATCCCTCTTTGTTCCGGTAACCCCACCATCTTCATTACCACCTTCCTCGTCTGTCACCACAGGTTTCACATCTCACACTATTGCTGCTCTGTCTTCAATTTCTATGCTTGTTTCCTCCCCATCACACCAGCCCTCTATACCCCATTTCGTCGGTTTTTTCTTCATTGCCCCTCTAAGTTCATGGCCTCTCTTCGTTCACGCCGACCATTTTCCTGTTGTTTACCTTTGACTTGCAAGTGGCCATTCATCATCGTGGCATGAACGGAAGCAGCCCATCCTTCTAGCCTGCCAGTAGCTGCCTCCCATTCTGACCGGCCAGCAGCAGCTAATCATTCTGGCCTACGCAAGCACCCCTCATCCCTGCACCCCTTATCCCAGGAATGCCTGGGTGAGGGTCTGTTACTGGCATGCCAAGAAGAGGAGCACCTCATCTAGGCCTGCAATTTATGTATGTATCTATTAGTCGTTTGCCAGGTTTCGAAGTAATTGGAGAAGGTACAATACCCTATGTGACGGTGATCTTTCTGCTGGACATATTGCCTGATGACTGAGTATGCGTTCGTAGTTTGGTCGATTGTAACCCTGTCTCGAGGTTAAATTTTTTGGCATGACGCACCTGATTTTTTCAAGATTTGAATTGATATATCCACCAGCAAGGAGCAATGCAAATCAAGACTACTTTGCAAAGCCTAATCGTTACGCAGTGAAAAGTTTTAGGAATATATTTACTTCGATGTTGATATGATATCATATTATTATATTTGGTCATAACCTTTTCCATCTCAACGATGGGCAAAGACTCATAAGTTTTGAGCCAGAAACGGTTATCGGGCAATATACATTGTTGTTATTTTACATGACCGTTAATGCTACTTCATTCAACATGGTAATGCTATTTCACGTCAAAACGGTTCGAACGTACACACAGATATTCCAAATTATTACAAAATGTTCCAGGATTGGGTTATTCGACAGACTAACGCCTGCAGTCATCAATCTGTTCAGAATAGGGTTATATTACTCGTTCTACCATATTCTAGTTACGATAGTTTTCATCGCAACAAACCTTTAACTTGCAGCAATCTCATACAAATAGATGATATGTAATCTTACTATCAAAAGCGAGGACATTTTTCTAATGCAATCCTGCATTTTCTGACTCTCCATCAACGCGTCTTCAATCATACGAAGTGCTCGTGTCGTGTTTTCATCAAGCTATGCCCCTGCGCAGTTAAGTTAATTACATTCCAAATTGAAATCCCGGCGCCGACTAAAAAAAAATGAACTCATCTGCATTGTTCAAGTTTATGCAAGAATTTCATCTTTGAAATGTACTTATAACATTATTTTGGTAGACACCGATGCTACATTTCAAGCCATTGTCGATAATTAAAATGACGGGAAACGTTGCTACAAGCATGTTGTACAAATCATGCTACTCGAGGATCGGGATAATCTTTTAAAAAGTGTATCGAAATCGAGTTACATGTAGTAGTTCAGTATATGACTCGCCTTGTTTTTTCTCTAAGTGACAGTGGCATCTTAAGTCATGTCGGATTATATTAATTTTTATCTATGCTAGGTATATTAGAGTTTTTTCATGTTTCCTTTTAAATTCGGAAGAGGAAATTAAGGTTTAATTATTCCAGACCATCAGATGGATATTTCAAACGTTGGAGGATGTACATTTTAAGGTACATGCATAAATTACGTACAAAAAAGTACATACAAATTATACGTAGCGAAACTGATAACTCTTTTAGATCAGCCTGCAGTTTATTGGCTTATGAGCGGCTGTTTTGATTCCACGTTTGACGGTGACTGTGCGCTGCTGGTCAAAACAGCAGCTGGTTGGGATGGAATCCATTGTAATCACAGTTTGACGAGACTTTGACCTTGATTGTTTAATACTTGTAAGTCGTAAACTAGCCGAAGAAGCATCAATGAAGTCTTCTTCCTCACTTCTAGAAATCCCACGTTATACGAGAGTCGCATGCAAGAATATGTTGACCTGACCCTCCAATTTACAGGCGCCCGTATTCAGAACGTTGACCGTAACCTCGATTTGTGAAGTCCTTAGATCATGTCTCATTTTGAAAATTACAAAATTGTTCGGGATGATAGCGTACTATGGTACGAACAGAAAGGGAAAGTAAATACAAGGGGACGGAAGGTTCGCGATATATAATTAGATTTCGTTGAATATTAATCGGGTGAACAGAAAATGACGAGAAAAGAGAATGACAACGGAAATGTTGAATATCGACCCTTGTTGTGCGCCCGTAATTTATTTAGCAACAGGACAACGTAACGAAAAGTTTACATGAGTTAAACTTAAACGAAGACGTTGTCATTTGATTTACATGGTTTCAATAATTTAAATTACATTGACAGTCGTTAAACGAAGAACAATCACCAAATTCGTGGGAAAATCAACGAAAATTCCCAAAATATATTGACATTGAAAATAGTACAAACGAATTTATTTGCACAATATGATTTTGTATAATGAAGAGCCCAAACCAGACCCTATCTTGTACGCCATCAGGTAAATAATATGTGCAGGTTTATTTCTACGTATTTTTTTCCATTTACGAACTCAATTGGTAACAACTAAGATATGCATACAACTGTTGGCCTGCTAATCTGTCCAGCGTTTTCGAATTTCCCATTCGAAATGGGCTCGATGGTTGCTGTGGCCTACGTCTGGCAATGATTCAAAGGCAAACACCAAGTGATGTTGGTGTATATATGTTGTTCCAAGGTTACGAACAGTTCGCTTCTGTTCTGTGTTCCTATGGGGATTTTGACTCAAAATTTGTAACAAATTTGGAAATAGTTCCTTCAGTTAGTGGCATCATTAACGTAATCATAGAGAAGAAGCGAGATGTTCAAGCCATCCAGATTTGAACAGAGACTCATCGACGCTCAGTTGTTTTTCTGTGTCAACGCCGGATGTGTTAATTAACAAACGCTCAGTTAAACAAGATTTATTATATTGTTCATTTGAAGTCCAATATGTATTTGTTATGGATGTTTTTCGTTCAATAATCTGTGATATTGTATGCGGGTCAAGGGATTCGTGAATTTTTTATTTGATATAAAGTCTTGCCCAAACAGGGAGGGAAGTGTAACCTCCCTGTCTGGCCAAAAAATTTAACCTTGAGACAGGGTTACAATCGACAAAACTACAAGTGAATACTCAGTCATCAGAAAATATGTCCAGCAGAATGGTCATCAACACATACGGCATTGTACCTCCTCCAATTACTTTGAAAACCTGGCAAATGACTAATAGATACATACATAAATTGCAGGCCTAGATGAGGTGCTCCTCATCTTGGCATGCCAGTAACAGACCCTCACCCAGGCATTCCTGGGATAAGGGGTGCTGGGATGAGGGGTGCTCGTGTAGGCCAGAATGATTGGCTGCTGCTGGCCGGTCAGAATGGGAGGCAGCTAGTGGCAGGCTAGAGGGATGGGCTGCCTCCGTTCAAGCCACGATGAGGGATGGCCACTTGCAAGTCAAA
>SDVV010042215.1:0-10364 GCA_016164225.1 Gammarus roeselii | reverse complement strand
ACCCAACACTTTACACACTCCTTTCACTCACGACTTCTCCCCATGAAAGCCATGGAACTTAACACACTGAACTTCCTTCAATACCTCTCTACTTAAGAAGACACCAATTCTACTTGCATCGATATTTAAAGAACCTCTCATTGCTTCACTTTGGCTCCCGTTCACTCGTTGCCTCCTTTTCTCACATAATCTACCAAACTCCAATACTAGCCTCCACTACTTCTCCGAATCTGCCATCTGCGTCGTATCATCTGCAAACAGTAACTGACTCAAATATTAACTCCACTCATTTGCTCACAACAGCTCTAATCCTCGAATCATTACACTCGCGTTCACCTCCTTGAACACTCCATCGTTATAGAGATAACACTTTCACTGTGAACCGTGCACTCTCTTCACTACCCACTCTGACACATGCTCTGTTGCCAATATGCAGTAGATTCCGCCTATTTCATACAAACGCATTACCCTTCTTCCCTGTCGACACTTACAAAAGTTTTTTTCCAAACTCATGAAGGCCCAGAACACAACCTTTCGCTCCTCAATGTACTCCTCATAAATCTGTCTCACCGCAAATTCTGATCAGTACACCCTCTACCACTACTGAAGCCACACTCTTCCTCGCCAATTGGCTCATCCGTACTGTCTCTAATCCTCTTGATTAGCATACTTCAACACAAGTTACAGATAACACATGACAAACTGATACCTCTTAAGTTGAAGCATTCGTTGTTTCCTCCTTTGCCATTATTCAGCGGAACAATGCAAGCACTACGACTTTCAGTAGACATCAGTCCAGACAAAAATCACTGATTCAGTAGCCTCACCAGTCATTCGACCACTGTAACTCGCCCCTCATCAGGCACTTTAGTCACAACGCCGTAAAATGAGAAGGGACTTTTCCTGCTGTTATCATTTTTAACGCATACTTCACCTCTTCCTCAGTAATGTCCAACCTTACAGAGTTTGGAATTATTCCGTTCGTGAGATTTAGTAAATCATTAATGCCATCTTGATAAGCAGACAAAAATCACGAACCTTTTTTTTTACTTTATTTCGACTCTGCACTAATCAATTTTCACTCAATACCTGAGAGTAAATTATTATTTAAATTTTTATCAACTACTCTATTGTGCGTTTTTTATTTTTCTGCTGCAGCATTGCTTTGAAGGTAGCTGACAGGTGTGTCTGTCAGTGCTTTTGCTTGAAGTTTTGCCTTCGAATTTCATGTAGATGTGAGGAATTTCTTATTTTTTCTGGTGTGACCTTCATTTGAGAAAGCAAGCACGCAAATCGTGCACGGTATCATTCGTTATGATTCCGTTCTGTTCAGCGTTCTATTGCATTCCTTGTTAGATACTGAACGGTATAATTTAATACGCGCAACTAGATGAAATAAATTTTCTTTATATTGTGAACTCCAATATATTTCATTTCAGAAAAATTTCCGTTCTCAACTACATGTATTTTTATTTTGTTTTCCCGGAGTGATATGTGAAGTGTGCTGTTGGAAGGGTGTCCGTGCTATAGGTAGGCCGTGTACGTGTGCTGTTGGTAGGACGTGTGTACTGTAAGTAGGACGTGTGTGCTGTTGGTAGGATGTGTGGCTGAATGAAAGACGTGTTTGCTGTAGGTAGGACGTGTATGTTGTAGGTAGGACGTGTATGCTGTAGGTAGGACGTGTATGCTGTAGGTAGGACAGTCTGTGCTGCAGGTAGGACGTGTGTGCTGCAGGTAGGACGTGTATGTTGTAGGTAGGACGTGTATGTTGTAGGTAGGACGTGAGTAGAGTGTAACGGTGCAAGAACCGCTTTCTAAAGTCATTTTGGTGGGCGGGGAGTAGGGTGCAACTCATGCAACTTGACTCAAGCGGCCGTACGGGGGTTCGCGCAGAAACGGGGGGCGGGGGGTGTAGGGTAGGACGGGGGTCAGAGAACGGAAAGCTTATACATGTTAACAAGTTATATGTTTACATGATGGTGATGGCAATTTCAATGCTTGGGGGATATTGCAACTTCGTTGCATTTATACATTTTCAATGCTGTGTCCTCTGAATGTTTTTTGGGGTATTGACAAACATACGTTTATAAGAATTTTATTGATAATAACTTATATGTAGTATTGTATATTAAAAAGCCCCACTTTCCGGATACCTTCATGATGAATTTTTTCAACCTTGATATCATTTTCTACGTTGCTCGCTGTTGATCAATTTTACATGAGGCATAGATTCAATTAGTTCATTGTCATTTTTAGCCGATTGTATTATTCAGTATTCTTGCGCCAAGCTATACCTACTACAGCAGTATCTCCTTCATTCATTTTTTTATGCTGTGAGTTATCCGATGAAGGAAAATAGATACAATATTTACAGAATGACTGAATCATTCCTAGAGAAGAATCACTTATGAGTAAAATTGACTCATTTCGGAGGTTGTTTGGTGGATTTGTAGCGATGGGGTAGGGGATTTTTTTGTATGTTTTGTTCATTAATGACTATATATTCTTTTATAGGATTAGTGCGGTAGGCATGTCTTATAACTCAATTTGCAGCCATAATATGCGAACGACTCTGTTTGTACCAGCCTGATGGTAGGATTGCAGGCAAGGTTCTATGTTTTTGCATCTATTTATTTCATATGTAAATATTAACTATAGGAATAGTATGGTTTATTTGTCTGATTATTGGCTAGTTGAGGTATGTATTGTGGGATGATGCAGCACCTACGGTCGAGAATCTATCTTCCCCATATTGCATTACCCAGTTTTGAAACAGTTATATCAGTGTTCCATTGACGCGGTTTTCCAATAGCAAAAATACCTGAACGATATGGATTTACTGTAAGTTAAAATATTGTGTTATGTATACTTAGTAATGATCGATTGATTTAAGTTGAATTTGGATTGCTTTCGGAGTTTCGATTAGTTATTTCCTACAGTTTTAGGCATTCTAGGATATTTTAGGTTAGCATCTTCCACACTATTTCACGCATAATTGGTAGGTTGTTGCATTATTGTGGTATTTTTTATATGTATATATGACATTCTGTTATGATTTAGCCGTCGTTACTCTAGTTAAAGAGGTGTTCATTTATCCCTGTTTTGGACAGAAGTTGACGCTAATTTCATTAGACTTTGTATGTACTATACCGTATTCACTATAGGATACAGTTGTGTTGCCCGTATGTCCTGGTATCTTATTCACATATCTTGTTTGTTTGGTTAAATGCTACTTCATTCTCATTCATCACGTTTTTATTGAATGTTTTGGGTATGGTAGAGAATTAATCTTCTTGCTTTGTTATATCTCGTAAGTTTTATAGGTCTTTCAGTTTTGCAGGTTCTCTGTTGAATTTCCATCTACAGTGCAATCTGGTGGTTATTTATACAATACAGGGTATTTTACGTTTGTATCTACAATATAGCAATTATTTCAGGTATAATTTAGTCATTTGTTGTTCATTTTTAGTGTTTTATATATCTTCTTTCATCCTGATACAATATTTGACGTGGTTATTATACATATAGAACAGACGATTTGTTACAAACTTGGTCTTGCTATCAGGTTATTGTATATTTATTGTACGACCATTCTTCAATATTTAGGAGGAGCTAGAGAGTCCCCTAGACAAAAGCTCATCTGTTTATGCTTGTTTGTGTAAATAGACCGATTTATTAGGATGAATACCATAATGTAGCACAATTTTTATGTGAATTATAGCAGAGTAGAGAACCTTATTAGGCTTTTTTATATATGTTGTTGCTGTAAGTTTTTTTCTCCGCGACAATCATAGGAATGTATGTTTAAGAGGTGTAAGTCCGTGATGCATCTCTGTGGAATTTTCGTATTTGAACCCTAGCATGTGTATAATGTAATGTTTAAAAGACGATTTATTGGATGGATGGGTCCTAGTGTAGAGGTGGTTTATACTCTTTGGTTATCATTTTGGAGTTCATCCATGTTCATCGTGAATTATGTATGGCCTTGTCGATGTCGATCTTAAGTTCCAAGGGCTTGTTAGTGATGTTTCGCAACAAGCTGCTCATCGTTATTTTGGTTTACTTAGATTGTTATTGAACAGAAGCCCAGCTTTTTATGGCCACACACTCTCTGAGACTCATTCTAGACCACTGTACCTGTGGCTAGATTCTTGGTTACATCCAGGATGTGACTTTGTTCGATTTTGTTCAGAGACGATGGGTTAAACAGATGCGTGGTATGTCTGAAGTATTGTACGTGACAGGGTGTTTCCTCTGAGTCTTGTTATATATCAGTGGTAAATTGCTGAGAAGTGACCTAGTAAAGCATTATAGAGTTTATTTTTCTGACACAGTGGGCTTGGATGTTTTGTTCTGCTTGAGGCATAGCATCAGTTAGATTTAGGAATTTATTATAGATTTGAATGGTATCGTAGTAAAAATAGCATTATTCTCATGAACTCTGTTGTAAATGTCAGATACTTTGGTATGGCTGTTATGTTAGTATATATTCTTAGTCATGAACCAGATCACGTGGGATCCTGGACTAGGATTTGTCAACAGAGTGTGGTTGGATTCACCGTTTATAATAGTTAATCATTGTTGCCTAGGGTAGAGTAGATAATCTTATTCAGCTACTGTATAGTTGTTGTTATACATTTTGATTAGTTATCATAGGAATATATCTGTATTAGGTATAAATTCGCCTAATTATTCATGGAAGGTTGGGTATAAAATAGGCTTTACTTATTCAATATTTGATATAATAGACGAAATATGGTAGGAGCAACACGTCCAACACTACAAAAAAAATCATATTCCAACAGTAAAATCATATATAAATCTTGCTAACGCTTTAACACTCGTAACATTTACCGACGTATGGGGTAAGCTTACATAAACGTTTGAACTCGAAAGTCCACAAAAGAGCGATGACCTAACATTACTCGAAACTGCTCGATATTACTGGACTTGTAACAAGCAAAGTGAATAAAAGAAATATAAATGTAGGCACACAATCTGCTAAAGATTGGTAAAACAAGTGAGTCAAGTGGATAGATTTGATAAGAATAAAGCTTAAATCAATGAAGAAGTACCTAAAATGAGCATGAAACGAGGAAAAATATACAATCCTTGGTAATTTTAGGTTAGGATGAGTTAGGATTAAGGCCATCATTACAGACCTATAGTGAAAAATGTTAAAGTGGATCTGGTGAATAATCGAATAAGTCAGATATTCTGAATGGGAACGCAGTCTCATAACAAAAGCCTGAATTAATAAAAACTTTTAAGTGTCTAAACTGCAAACAAAATACAAACATTTTTATAAGTAAGATTCGCGGGAATAAGCATCAAGTAAAGACCTTCGATTGGATAACATAATTGAGATGTAGATTCAATTATTGGAGAATTTCAAGACTAACACTCAACAAAAATCCGGTAGATTAGTTCTCCAAGATGACAATGAATCGGACTAAAATGCAGTGTCGAGAGGAAAAACACACAATTTTTTTGAAGCATTACGTCCAATTAAGCGTATTTTATAGCCAACCTTCCATGAATAATTAGGCAAATTTATACCTAATACAGATATATTCCTATGATAACCAATCAAAATGTACAAAAATAACTATACAATAGCTAAATAAGATTGTCTACTCGAACCTAAGCAACAATGTTTAACTATCATATACGGTGAATCCTACCACACTCAGATGACAAATCCTAATCCTATATCCCACGTGATCTAGTCCATGACTAAGAATATATACTAACATAACAGCCATACTAAAAATATCTGACATTTAACACAGAGTTCATGAGAATAATGTTATTTTTACTACGATACCATTCAAATCTATAATAAATTCCAAGATCTAACTGATGCTATGCCTCTAGCAGAACAAAAAATCCAAGCCCACTGTGTCATAAAAATTAACTCTATAATGCTTTACTAGGTCACTTCTCAGCAATCTCCCACTGATTTATAACAAAATTTAGAGGTAACACCATGTCACGTACAATACTTCAGACATACCTCGCATCTGTTTAACCCATCGTCTCTGAACAAAATCGAACAAAGTCACATCCTGGATGTAACCAAGAATCTAGCCACAGGTACAGTGGTCTAGAATGAGTCTCAGAGAGTGTGTGGCCATAAAAAGCTAGGCTTCTGTTCACTAACAATCTAAGTAAACCACAATAACGATGAGCAGCTTGTTGCGAAACCTCACTAACAAGCCCTTGGAACTTAAGATCGACATCGACAAGGCCATACATAATTCACGATGAACAGGGATGAACTCCAAAATGATAACCAACTAGTATAAACCACCTCTACACTAGGGCCTATCCATCCAGTAAATCGTCTTCTAAACGTTACATTTTACACATGCTAGGGTTCATGTACGAAAATTCCACTAAGATGCAGTACGGACTTACCCCTCCTAAAAATATATTCCTATGATTGTCGGGGAAAAAAAATTACAACAACAATATATATAAAATAGCTAAATAAAGTTCTCCACTCTGCTTTAATTCACATAATTTTTTTACTACATTATGGAATCCATCCTAATAAATTGGTCTATTCACACAAACAAGCATAAACAAAACGAGCTTTTGCCTAGGAGACTCTCTAATTTATCCTAAATATTGAAGAATGGTCGTACAATAAATATACAATAACCTGATAGCAAGACCAAGTTTGTAACAAATCGTCTGTTCTATTTCTAGAATAACAACGTCAAATATTGTATCAGGCTGAAAAAATATATATAAAACACTAAAACTGAACAACATATGACTAAATTATACCTGAAATAATGTTTTATATTGTAGATACAAACGTAATATATCCTAAATTGTATAAATAACCACCAGATTGCATTGAAGATAGGAATTCAACAAAAACCTGCAAAACTGAAAGACCTATACTAAAACTCACGAGATATAACAAAGCAAGAAGATTAATTCTCTACCATACCCAAAACATACAATAAAAACGTGATGAATGAGAATGAAGTAGCATCTAACCAAACAAACGAAAAATGTGAATAGGGTACCAAGACATACGAGCAACACAACTGAAACCTGCAGTAAATACGGTATAGTACAAACAAAATCTAATGAAATTAGCCTCAACTTCTGTCCAAAACAGGGGTAAATTAACACCTCTTTAACAAAAGTAACCAGGGCTAAATCGTACCAGAATGTCATTCATACATATAAAAAATACCACAATAATGCAACAACTTACCAATTATGCGTGAAATAGTGTGGAAGATGCAAACCTAAAATACCCTAGAATGCCTGAAACTGTAGGAGATAACTGATCGAAATTTCGAAAACAATACAAATTCAACCTTAATTAATCGATCATTACTATGTATACATAACATAATGATTTAACTTACAGTAAATCCATATCGTTCGGGTATTTTCGCTTTTGGATAACTGCGTCAATGGAATACTGATATAACTGTTTCAAAACTGGGTAATGCAATATGTGGAAGATAGATTTTCGACCGTAGGTGCTGCATCATCCCACAATACATACCTCAACTCGCCAATAATCAGACAAATAAACTATACTATTCCCATAGTTAATATATACATATGAAATAAATAGATTCAAAAACATAGAACCTTGCCTGCAATCCTACCATCAGGCTGGTACAAACAGGGTCGTTCGCACACTATAGCTGCAAATTGAGTAATAAGACATGCCTACCACAGTAATCCTATAAAAAAATATATAGTGATAAATGAACATAACATACAAAAATATCCCAACCCCCCCACCGCTACGAACCACACCAAACAACCTCCGAAATAGTCAATTATACTCTTAAGTGATTCTTCTCTAGAAATGATTCAGTCATCCTGTAAATATTGTATCTATTTTCCATCATCGGATATTTCACAGCATAGAAAAAATGAATGAAGGAGATACTGCAGGAGTAAATATAGCTTAGCGCAAGAATACTGAATAATACAATCGGCTAAAATTGACAATGAACTGATTGAATCTATGCCACATGTGAAATTGATCAACAGCGAGCAACGTAGAAAATGATATCAACGTTGAAAAAATTCATCATGAAGGTTTTCGGAAAGTATGGCTTCTTAATATATAATACTACATATAAGTTGGTATCAATGCAATTCTTATAAATGTATGTATGTCAATACCCCAAAAAACATTCAGAGGACACAGCTTTAAAAATATGTATAAATGCGACGAAGTTGCAATATCCCCCAAGCATTGAAATTACTAATACCCTTATGTAAATATACAACCTGTTAACATGTATAAGCTTTCCGCTCGCTGACCACGTCCTACCCTACGCCCCCCGCCCCCCGTTTCTGCGTGAACCCCCGTACGGCCGCTTGAGTCAAGTTGCATGAGTTGTCCTATCTGCCCACCAAAAGGACTCTAGAAAGCGGTTCTCGCAACGTTATATTCTACTGACGTGTATGCTGTAGGTAGGACATGTGTGCTGTAGGAAGACGTGTATGCTGTAGGTAGAACGTTTGTACTGCAGGTAGGACGTGTGTGCTGTTGGTAAGAGGTGTGTGCTGTTGGTATGACGTGATCTGTTAGTAGGACGTGTGTGCTGTTGGTAGGACTTGTTCTGTTAGTAGGACGTGTGTGCTGTTGGTAAGACGTGTGTGCTGTTGGTAGGACGTGTGTGCTGTTGGTAGGAACTTTGACAGAAGCGTGCGGGCGACAGCTGTGAACAGGCTGAGTACTGTATAGACGCCTCCGATGAAAACGAATGTTTGAAAGCCAACATTCAATGCAATATTGCATTGCCTATGCGGAACGACGCGCAATCTTTCAAGATACACGAAGATGCGTCGAAAATGGCACAAAATACTTGGAAACAAGCTGATTTGTCAAGCGTTCAGCGCAGTATTCCTGCGTCGTGGGGTAGAGAAATGGCTGAGAAGGTAACAGATAATTAGGAATATTGACGATACCATGAACAAGAGTGGATGTTGAATGCATGAACCAGAGTGACGCGTTTTTTGAAAATATGAAGAAAAGGTGTGTATATTTCCTCGCATGTTTAATTAAGTTAATAAAACCACCGAGTGGTCACAACAGAATAAACGACAAACGAACTTATTAGCGCTTCCGTCATCGTGAAGAACCTATAGTTTAGTTTCGGAGCAGAAATCAGCAATAAAAAAGAGCTTGTCTATTTCAGTCGTCGTAGTAGAACATATTGGAACACGTTACTGATAGCTCGAGTTGCCGGAGCGAGCATCGCATTTACGATCCTAGACTCTATAGTGCAAATGACTTCCAAGGAGGATCTTGAAGATTTTGTATGGGAAGCAGCTGCAACCGAAATAGAAATTGTTCCAAGGTCGCATCCTTGGAAATGACGGTTGGCCGATCTCCATGCGCTCCTCACACTCGTCTCCAGTACTCACCCACACAGTTTGTCCAAAAGCCTACAACAAACTCAGCGGGTGAACAGTGAGGGCAGTGATCAGTCTCAGCTTCATGACCCGACTTCGTTCACATAGTTGGATCTATAATGTATAATGTATTGTTAATTTCATTTCATAGTTTGCATGCGTATCAATTTCTTCTACATAAGAACCATCATCAATTTTCGATTAATTCATCAATAACCTAAGCAATATTGAGTTGGCGATACCCATGAACGATTGGTTCTACCGGGTACCCGAGCGATACCGATAACATAATAAAATGTCAACCGGTAGGCGTCGCCGATACATCTGTCCAGGTATAATGCCTAATCCTGTATGTATGAAACTTGCAAGTTTACAAAAGTCTCAAACTATCCCGGAATATGCCAATGGATTTTTCGATTTTGTTAGGGCTGATTCGTGATATAACGCATTTAGAAAACCAAAACATTGCCGACAATAACAACAATTATTAGATGTTTGCAGCGGGCGTCAGCTCCTGGGCGCCTGATTACACAAACTTGGGCAATTATCCCGCAATGGACGAGCTTCGGCGAACGACAAAAAGCTCGATCCTTCCCTACGACATTTGTTTATGGTGTAATATCGCCAGCAAACCTGATTGGATATTTGCAAACATAGCTTACACGCACGCACTCACACCCTGAGACACACACCTACACACTCTAACACACAACCACCGAATGTCTGGTCGTGATGATAATGTTCACCACGGACAAAACATTATTAATGGCCAGTGCGGCCTTGCCGCATCACCGTTCTGGTCACCACATAGCATGATACTGGCCCTCTGTGGAGGACTCGATCAGCTGGGACATGCGACAGTCAGGCTGCCGTGTTAACTACAATGTTGGACAGGAACATTTCGGCCGACTGTGACATACTCTGATAAAAAGGCAACATCAGAGTATTTATAT
>SDVV010042214.1:0-10364 GCA_016164225.1 Gammarus roeselii | reverse complement strand
CATGCCCGAATGAAAGACTCTCAAGTCGCACTGCTACCATACATGCCCGAATGACAGACTCTCAAGTCGCACTGCTACCGTACATGCACGAATGACAGACTCTCAAGTCGCACTGCTACCGTACTGTCTCATGGACGATTGTAGACGCAACTACTTCAATGAACATAGTTCATTGGTCGTTATAAAGAAAGAAAGAACAATAATCTAGTACCTTTATTTTAATGAAATGAATTGAAATGAAAATCCTTTATTCACGAGATGACTTGCGTGTATTCTGGTGTTTTACAGAGTAAGCCTTAAAACTATAATACACCTTAAGTCCATGTTAATACACCTTAGGTCCATAATACAATTTTATCGAGTATGGTATTTGGTTAAAAAATAATTGGCATTGCTTTGGTGTTCGGATACATCATATTTACAGGATTTTTTTTTGGAACCGTGGAAAATATTTTCAGTTTTGCTCAGAATATAAAGTTTTATCTCTTAAAAACCCTATTACAACATTTCGATTCAGCTCTCCTCTACATTTTTTATTCAACGCTTCTCTTAGCTTTTGTCGAATGATAATACGGGCGATGTTATATTTTCCGAAAAAAAAAATCAGTCTACACCTTATGGGAAAATGTTCAGGACATTTTTTGTTCTTACGACGATGATCTTTTATTTCCTCCCTCACCGTTTCACCAGCAAACTAAATACATCATTCCGTTCATACTATAAGATTTTATAGCATCGCCTACCATCTGCACAAATTAAAAGCTCGTATGGCATCTCTCGAACACATCAATTAATTCATGTTAGAGGGATAGTGAGATGTTGGCAATTTAATGATCGAATTTACAGTCAACACCGTTGTGAGTGCGACATGTGGGGACTTAATAAAATAATGATCATAAAACCTCATGTTTTTTTCAACGCCGCTTCAGTTTTTATCGGAAAACTCTCGTAACGATTTCAGCGTTAAGGCAACAACCGTCGCAGCGGGATTTTAGTGCAGGCGTTGTAAAGATAAGAACCTTGCGATGGAGATAGGCTTCGCAAACACCATGGCAGGTCCTGCTCTGATCTATCTCTACCCTTCCGTAGACGTTCTGATGAACATTGAATGTATACGGGCTGCTTAGTGAAGGCATGAACGAGCTCACTTGTAGTGCAGCTCTTCATTTGTAGGGATTCTAGAAGTTGTTGTTTTGTGTGGCGCGTTTGACGAGGAGCGTCTCAAGTAAAGAAAATTGATGCACAGACAATTCACCACGTTACTTTCCTATTGATACTCTCTGTGACTCAGATTTTAAGCGGCAACGTGTCTACAAGTTTACAAGTGTTTACAAGTGTGGGAAGACAACAACAGGCCTGTTGGCCCAAACTAGGTTGCCTTTTGCTAGCATGATAGCAAGTTCTAAATAAAACGTCTAAGAGAACTTCATATCGGCGATTTATGTAGAACTTATCAAGCCGAGACTTAAACGTTTCGATTGTATTGCTGTTTACAACCTCCGCTGGAAGTTTGTTCCATTATTCGACAACTCTATACGTGGAGAAATTGCGCGTGATGTCACTCGGTTCGTATCTAGAGTGAAAAAGCTCGCTCGGTCGACGTTTTCCTTACCCTTCATAATCTTCCACACTCCAATCGTGTCGCCTCTGACTCGACGTTTCTCTAGCGGATGAAGATTGAGTTCACGAAGCCTGTCTTCGTATGATTTATACCGCAGCGAATGGATGAGTTTGGTAGCTCTGCGTTGAACCTTCTCTAATTTAATAACGTCTTGTCTAAGATACGGAGACCAAAATTGAACAGAATACTCAAGATGCGGTCTAACAAATGCATTGTATAACTTGACCATACTGTCATTGTTTTTGTACGAGATAGTGAGGGATATCATACCCAGCATTTTGTTGCCTTTTTGGGCGGCATCGTTACATTGCTTGCTACTTTTTAAGTCGTTACTAATGATGACACCTAAATCTCTCTCTTCGGTGATAGGAATGAGTTTTTTTCCTGACATTGAGTATTCGTGTTTGAGGTTATGAGGACCTATGTGCATAACTTTACATTTGTCTACATTAAATTTAATTTGCCCCTTTTCTGACCGATCAATAATTTTGTTCAAGTCTAGTTGGATCTGCTCTCATTCTAGTTCAGTTTGTAGTCTTCCTTCTATCTTAGTATCGTCTGCAAACTTGCTAATGTTTGAGAGCACGTTGCTATCGAGATCATTAATGAATATTATAAAGAGAACTGGACCTTTGAGGCACGCCGCTTGTGACATTACCCCAGGGGGAGAAAGCTCCTTTAAGTACAACACGCTGCCGTCTGTCCGTAAGACAGCATTTTATCCAGTTGTTAAGCTCGCCTCGAATTTCGATATAGTGCAATTTACTAATTAGGCGCTTGTGGGGTACTTTATCAAATGCCTTTTGAAATTCAAGGTAAATGATATCGATTGGAGATTTTGTGTCGTGTATTTCTATTATATTCTCGAAAAAAAAATTAGCAGGTTCGTAGGGCAGGAACGGTTGTGCCTAAATCCATACTGAGAGTAACCAATCAGTTTGTTAGATTCTAAAAATTCTGTAATTTTATCCATTATCAAACTTTCCATCAATTTGCCAATGACTGAAGTGAGACTAATTGGACGGTAATTGCCGAGGCTATTTTTGTCCCCCTATTCAAAAATTGGGGTAACATTGGCTTCTTTCCATTTAGAAGTGCAGGTACCGTTTGTGAGAGATTGGGTGAAAATATTTGATAAATGTTCGGCGATTTCGTTTCTAGTCTATTGCAGAATTCTGGGATGAACGTGGTCTGGACCTGGAGATTTTGTGACTTTCAGATTATCAATATATCAAATAACTTCGGCGAGTAAAAAGTTCACTGTGCTGAGGGCTTCAATTCGTTTTTCCGCAATAGTATCCTCAGGATTAGGATTATTCTGATTCTCTGACGAAAAAACAGAACAAAAGTTTTCTTCAAGTAGGACACAATTTTGGTGTCGTCCGTTTCAAGTTCACCAACATCGTTCGCGAGAAGACCAATTACGGATCTTGAATATTTTTCACTCGAAATATATCTAAAAAATTGTTTCGGATTAGTTTTAGCATTGGCGGCAATTTCATTTCCATAATCCTTCTTCTTACGTTTTTGGACCCTCTTTAGATCTCTTCTGCTGATTTTGTATTCAATTTTTGCTATGTCGTCATGTGGATGTTTCTGTTTTATCGAGTGCTTTGCTTTCGTTCGCGACTGAAGACGCTGCCATTCTCCTTTCCAGTACTTAGACTGGTTGGCTGCTGTTCGCCTGTTTTTACTTAAGATATGCTCATATTCGATATTTGTAAGTGCAGTCAAAAAATTGTTAAGCGATTGATTGACATCTTGTCCTAGGGTTATATCTGCTGACGCTATTGACTCTCTTAAGTCATCAAAATTGGCTAATCTAAAGTTAGGAACTTTTTCACCGTTTGTTTGACGTTTTCAACTCGAGATCTATCAAAAACCTTGTAGAGTTGTGGTCGCTGGTTCCCAGTGGTTCGCCCGCTTTGACGTTCGTGACATGAGAGTCGCTTGCACAAATAGGAGATCAAGAATATTGCTACCTCTCGTAGGTGTCTTCACCATTTGGGTCATGAACTTATCGTCTGCAAAATCAATCAGACGTTGGCCAGTGGCAGTGCCTTCGTTAGTTTCTCAATCAATGTCGGGGATATTGAAGTCTCCAAGCACTATACTGTGCTGTGTTGTGATGATATCGATGAGGGTGTTGTAGAGGTCAATGTCATCTGCAACCTTGCTTTTTGGGAGTCGATAGACGAAGGTGATTTGACTTTCTATATGATTCCCGACTACTTTGATTGATACTATGTCGTGTCTGCTGCTAGGAAAAGTGACTTCTAATAATTGCAGTGTTTTTCACGCGAAACAGCACTCCTCCGCCCTCTCGGCCTTGTTTTTTTTTTGTGAAATAGTGAGTAACCGGGGAGAGTATATTTATGAAATAGTGAGTAACCGGGGAGAGTATATTCGCCTGAATAATGCCTGATGCTCATTTTCATCCACGATTCTGTGATTGCAATTATGTCGATACATTCATTCGTTGCAAGGATACCTAGTTCATCGATTTTGTCTCGGAGACTTCAAGCGTTCACATAGTGACATTTGGAAGTACCGTTAGTCACATTAGCTTGATTTTCTTGACTATGAGGCCTTGTGTCGGAGCCAAGACTTTCGTTTTCGGCTACTCGGGTTGTACGAGCGGAGCGGCGACTCTTGCCTCTAACTCGGACTGGACTGATGACAGGATTTTTTTTGCTAGGACCTGCGGTGGTGTTTTGATGGGCTCTTGTGTTTGTTGTGTATCTAGTGTTGAAAAGGATGGAGGCCGTTGGGTCATCTCGTCGGATGCTGCTTGCAGAGTTGAGGGCATGATATCGAGTACGTTTTTTGACTTATTTTCGATGACAATACCAGCGCCTATGTTTTTTAAGTATGTTTTCGATGGCATCAAGTCCATACGTGTTTATACTAGCCTTGTTGGTGATTTTATTAAAGTTATAGTACTTTGGGTCAATTATCGTTTTCCAATGATCAGAGAAAGGGATTTTCTGTGCTCTGCAGAAAGTTGCTAGGCGATTGTTAAGAAAGATCATCTTGCTTAACTTGTATCGGCTTTGGTTCGGATGGGGCAAGACGCCAGTTACGTGTATGTTCTAGTGTGAACTTTGACATTTTTTAACATGGTTTTGTACCTTTACCATGTCGATTCTGTCTGTGACACGTCTTTAGCTCCGACTTGAATTATAATTCGTTTATAAGAAGGTATCGTTTCCTTTCCGATTATGCCCTCAATTTCGTCGATTTTTAAATCTGTTTTGCCGAGTATTTTTAGTTGTATTCTCCCTTTTTGCTGATTTGATTTGAGGGAGGTGACATTGTAATCGCCAATCACTAAAATTTCCTCTGTATTCTGAGAAACCATTTCATCGGGAAATACGCCAAAACGGTTACGTTTGTTGGGTCGGATGTGGTGAGATAGTGGCCGAACGTATGGTGCATTGTCGCAGCGTGACTGCCTCTTGCTTAACACCGTAGTGTACGATGCCTCGCTATCTTTGAATGAATTTTCAGTCGATTTGGTGCTGTTATTGGTCTCTTCGTCTAGAGCTGTAAGCTTCCTGGCCAATTCAGAGCCTACGTGCACTTGAAGTTCTTTCACTTGGTTTAAGGTGGCCTCAGCAGTTTCTTTGACTTCTGCTAGTTCGCTGTTCATCAGATCTTTGAATTCGTGGATTTTTCCAACACGTTTTCCAAATTTGATTCAATAGCTAGCCGCTGGGTATTTGTGTTGACTGCCGTTGTGTTGGACGAGTCGTTGAAGGCATGACTGAATTGTGCTTCAGTTGTTTATTTCCTCTGCCTGTTGTTTAATTTCCTCTGCCTGTTGACATGGTTTGCAGCGCGCTGCCTTGCAATCCCCATATGAGCGACTGTTGGGCAATTTTCTGGCAGAGTTAGAAGAAATTTCGCAAGCCATTAGTTCGGGGGCGTGCAAGATGTGGCAAATGCCACATTCTAGCTTAGTCTTAACCATCATAGACAAATTAATTTACCGGTGGGAAAATGGACCGTTTTCTTGAGTTCGATTTTAGTGATTTCTTGTAGATAGCAGACATGAATGTACTAACTATAATTAAATGCGGGTAGTGACGATTATATCCACGATTCGAAAACGGAATTGAAACGGAATTGATACAAAGCGAGTGAGTTGAATGCGCGTAATCGTCGGGTGCACATCAGCCAAGAGTTACTTCCTTTTGCGTGTTTGAGTTGAAAGCAAAGCTAAACTAATACGTAGCTGCTCCCTTGTGCTTTTTTAGGTTGTGGGATGATTTTGGGCATCAACCTTGTACCAGACATGACCGACGGGGTATCAGAAGATGACCGAGAAATTAATTAAGTTTCAGTAAATGGAGTGTTATGAAATCAAAGCACGATTCTGAGCTGTAGGATGTAAAGTGCCACTGCCTACAATAATTTCTATGAGTATGAACCACCTACAATATGAGCATAAACCCCTTACACTGTGCAATGCTATGATACTGCCTGATACAAGTTATTTTTGGTTTTGTTACACAGAGCAGGCGAGATTTAGCAGTGTTGAAAATCGGAATAACAATAACATCTTAGAATACTGTTTTAGGCAGACAGGTAACACATGCACAGCTAAAATATGAGATCAGCGAACTAGAGCGACATCCTAACAGTGCTGCATCCTAACCGAGGTATCATAACAGTGCGGGAATACGTTTTCAAATTATAATTATGCAGTGACAATACCAGTTGCATTCAAATGATCACATCCCGTATACCCATACACTCGATAACATTGATGAACTTCAAACTGGTAGTACAGCCGAAATAAAGATACCATTTGCAAATATAGGAATCGAGCTAATAGAACACCAACAACACTGGTTTTCACGGAGTGAAAATCGCTTTTTTCCAGATGTTAGTCAAAGAGGGTAGGTCACTTGTGGGATTAGTTCCTGTTCATTACAATATCATTATAATATCAACACAGTAGAACCGTTTTTTCCTTTGGGTCAGCAATGACGGAAGTAAGTGAACGGATTTATCTATCGTCAAATTGTTAGTTCGGAGTGTGTCCACTCTTACTGTATGATTGGGAGAAAAATGTAATGCAGTTCTGAAATAAATACAATTTTTTGTCTCGGATATGAATGTTGAACCATAATTGAGATATTTTACTGATCATTGCTAAATGTACTCGTGAAATATGTGCTCCCTTAGTCGCGATCACTCTACGAATAACCAAATATACGAGCTTCAGTCTTATCTTTTTAACATTTGCTTACATACGGTTGAAGGAAAAATGCTCGCAAACATAGACACACGAACCTACACACACACACACACCTACAAACCCTCACGCACACACCTACAAACACACACATACACCTACAAAGAGACACACATAAACACACACACACACATACACATGTACACACACATAAAATACCCCCTCACACACGCACACACACACACACACACACCCTCAAACACGCACACACACACACACACACACACACGCACGCACACACACACGCACGCACACACATATATATCCACGCTAGTCAGAATGCAGCATAGAACTGAATGAAGTGGTTCAGGTGAGCAGCCCTCGCTGGTTGCACTATCAGTTAACTGTTGCAGAGCCTCGCAGCCCTTCACGGGGTAAGGGGAATTGATTCCCTATTGGGGATAAAGTTAGCAAAAAATCACGAAAAATAAGTATATGATTTCATTATATTTTTTCGCGCGGACCTTGTGATGAAGCATTGCGGAGCGCTAATGCGCTTCAACTGTAATAAACTTTCATTGAAGCATAATGTTATGACTCAGCCAGTCCCGAGTGCATTCAGCAGAGGCTAAAATATCCTCCTCCCTATCAGCCTCTTGCGTTGAGTTTCATACCAGACATGTGGAAATTACAAAACAAAGTAGCATACGGGTGGCATCTCACTTATACCGCACCTGAATAGGGCTAATATCATCAACAATTTCTCTCTGTTGATATCCTTCCTTTATGCGTCATCAAATATTATAGATAGGCGAGTGTTCTACAACATTGTACTTTTTTCGTATCAGGATATGATTGTAGCAAAATTCAAATGCAACATATGTGTAAATAAACCACCAACCACCAAAACTTCTATATCCACAGCTCAAACCTCTAAATGAAGGAACAAGTAAACAATATTGATTTCTTTGATCAGCTATGCAAAAAAATGAAAATAACTTCAACAAAGCACTCCACAAAGTCGATCTAGATTTTTAAATGAGAATAAATTTTCCGGAGCGTCAAATAATTCCAGGGGATGAGCTCCCTCGCTATTAAACTTCATAAAGTAACAATTTTACCTGCATGGTATTAAATGTTGCAAGTGTGAAAGAAAAATTTATCAGACAACAAATTGATATAACAGACCATTTTGCGCCTACTGTGCTTTGACTCATTGAAACCGAACTGACAAAATAGTTACAGGACTGATACATTTCATCTTGTGGACACTTTGTAAACAACAGCAACATGAGTAGTAGGAGAGCCAGTTGTTTCTTAATTAGAGACAAGTTGACTGTGGTACCGAGACCTGAAGGAGTTAAGTTATTTAGTGTGATAACGAAGTTAGAACAATAGTTAAGGATTACCGTAGAGCTTATGAAAAAGTAGACAATTTTTCTCTAGGAATGAATGACATTTTCCGTGGCATTGATGTAGCTCATAATAAAGTGTAGAGGTACTATGGGTGATTTCAACGTAAATCTGCTTCAATATCATAGATCAAATTTAGTTGCTGATAATTTATATAATTTCCTTTCACATGGTTTGTACACATTATTCACTAAATCAACGCGTACAGCTGCTGGATCTGTAAATTTAATAGATAATATTTTTACCAACGATGTTAATTGTTTAACTCTTGCAACCGTAATCCTTTCAGATGTCTTCGCTTCGACCTTAACACAAATTGTATTGCAAACCCGAATTCTCACGAATAACCTAATTGAACTATAGTTACCTATAGTAAATATAACGACCTTAACATTCCAAACGTAAAGGAGGCGCTGAGGGTTCAGCGTATTAATTGAACTGTTCGAGCGCATTTCCCGCTAGAAACAAAAGAGCTTAGCCACAAACAAGCTAGGAATCTGTGGACGACACCGGGCTTACTTGGCTCACAAATGAAAAGGGCAGACTGCCGTAGAAGTGAATTTAAATGATACAAAAATTCTTTCACTAAACTGACTTATATTGCTGGTGAAAACTATATCCAAAATCTGATTGAGACCTCTCAAGGAAATAACAAAATAAAGGGAAATAATTAGTAACCGTCTTAGAAAAAATCAACAGAGTAATTCCGGTTTAATTAATATTGATGATGAAGTCATCACTGTTCAACAAACGATTTCAAATGCTTTCAATAATTACTTCAATAGCATTTCTAATCTTCTAAGTTAATCGATTCTTACCAACAACATCCCTTTCGAACATTATTTAGAAAATACAATACCTGAACAGTCAGTCTTTAACCCTACCAACCCAAACGAAGTAAAAGTAATAAATAATGGGTAAAAACACAGTTTACAGCACTGGCAGGGTTAAGGTCCCAATCAATGTAATTAAAGCTATGTCTGGGACTATTGTAGCTCCCTTGACCCAACTCACCATTAGCCACTCATGCAAGAATTTTTTCTTGATGCACTCAAAATGGAGAAATATTGTCCAATTCATGACATTAAAAGCAATTAAAGTTTTAGAAAAGTAGTTTAAGCCCGACTAAATAATTACTTTATCTCCAATAACCTAGTTGACCAGAATCAATTTGGCTACCAGGCTTTCAGGAACACAGAGCATGCTCTATTAAAATTTGCTGGAGATGTTGTTGATGGGTCTGATAGTGGAAAAGCCTTCGATTGCGTGAGTCGTGAGATTTTGGTCGCGAAATAACAGCATTATGAAGTTAATTTCATTGATATGAGCTGAATAAAAAGGTATCTTCTTGATAGAAAACTCCTAGTAAGTTGGAATAAACAATCACCATCTGTCACTACGCTAAACATTGGTTTACCGCAAGGGAACATCCTTGAGCCTCTGTTCTCCCTTATCAATATTAACGACTTTGTCTACAGTGACGACAGGTTATCCTTTGTAGTTTCTGCAGAATATACCGCAGTTTATTCGACCGGAAAAAAATCTCTATTACTAATATGAGTAACCAATAGGCACACATTTCAAACTGGTTCACGTCTAATAAGCTGACGCTCAATGTCGACGAGACGACGGTTACGGTGTTTTCCATGAGGAAAATACCCATTCCTAACACACAAGTTGAATTGAAAGGTCTGCCGGTTGCATCTGCAGCAAAAAACAAGTTTATCGGTGTAATAGTAGATCAGACACTTAAATGGAAAATTCACGTCACATTTACTAAAACTCTTTTGTACTTCAGCCTTACTCATCCCATTCTGACCAATTGGGTAAACGTATTTGCTTCTATCAACAAAAACAACTTAAGATCTATCATTCTTGATCCAAAGCATGTTATTAGACAACTACCACTTGCTAGCAGACGTAACCACACACTGCCTCTCTTTAGACAACTACCACATGCTAGCAGACGTAACCACACACTGCCTCTCTTTAGACAACTACCACATGCTAGCAGACGTAACTACACACTGCCTCTCTTTAGACAACTACCACATGCTAGCAGACGTAACCACACACTGCCTCTCTTTAGACAACTACCACATGCTAGCAGACGTAACCACACACTGC
>SDVV010042213.1:0-10364 GCA_016164225.1 Gammarus roeselii | reverse complement strand
CCCCCCCCCCCCCACCCTATCCCTTAAAAAAAAAGATGCGAAATCAATAATGGGAGCAGTTTTTCTGCCCATGACGAACCTGCCCTTACTTCTTTATGATCCACAATTTTGTCATGTATAATAATGCTGGTGTATATGTGCGGGAGTTTTTGTTAGTGATTTTGTGAATGTTTTTTTTTTCTTCAGTCTATGCTCGCTCGCGCGTGCACGGACCATATGTAGTTTCTGGGGTTGACCTGGACTGCGTAGCTATGAATCCTTGGGACGCGTTGCGGTTGGAGTTGATCAAATCCTTAAGTCATAGACCTTGTAGTAATTTCGACGATACTATCTGTGCGCACTGTTTCGCGGGCATATTACTCTTGGAGTTCTGAGGGGCTGGAGGCGGGGATACGTTTGGTCTGAGTCTTTATCTTAGCTGAATAAACAAATTGTACCTTTACTAAACTTGATCACGTGGCTGTAAACATTGTTGTGTTGCTGTCGGTGCTGGCTTTGCCCGTGTAGCCGTAAACCTTGTACCAGTCTCAACGATGATACCTATGCACACTCGCGTGCGTACATGTCACTCTTGAAGTTCTGAATGATTGGAGGCAAGGATTCGTTTCGTCTGAGTCTTACCTGAATAAATGAAGTGTACTATAATCGACCTCGACCGCAAATCGGTCTGGGTCGTGTTGTCTTGCTGTCTGAGCTAACTTTGTCTGTGTAGCCGTAAGTTTGTACCAGTCTCAACGATGCTACATGTACGCACTGGCGTGCGTACATATTACTCTTGAAGTTTTAAGTGGTTGGAAGCAGGAGATCAGTTTCGTCTAAGCGTTTTTCTTGTGCGCACCAGCGTGCGTCTGACATAGCTAAAATTTTCACAAAAATTTAACTTCAACAGCGTTGTTCTTCTCGCACACTGAGTCGTGCGAGCCTACTGGAATCCATGATCATCGAGCCCTACTGGGGAGCCTATTGGGACTCGCGGTGAGGTTCCGGTGGAAATGAGAATCAAATGAAATTCATGTTACCACAAATTGATTCACGTCGTATTTCTTATTAATAATTTAGCTGAAAATCAGAACATACAATACAAGTCTAATCATTACTATCCCTTGATTCAGATCTGAACTAAAGTTCCTTCAGTTTCCTTGCCACTTGCATTCGCACATAGAATCCGTTCCTTCATTACTGACTCCTACAACATTCTCTCTTTCAAACAATAGTCATGATGTTTATTTCTGCAGTGCTTGTCACGAGTTTTTATTTTGTAGTAGCTGATCAACATGTATTGTCCAGATGACATCTAGATTAGATACATGTAGCCTAAACATTTGAATGCCCAGTTTCGCCGACAGTCGCTTGAAGCCACTTTGAACCTTCTTTTAAATGTAAACTTATTAAAGGTTTCCTACCTAGAACGTAGTTGTACTTGAAGGTATCTTGGAGCATCTTTAAAGTGGATAGCTTGGGTCAATGCGTTATTACCACCGAGACTAGTTTTTCGAGATGTTTTTAAAACTGCCCCAATGGCACAAGCCCACTCTGAGGGATCCCCAATCTTCCAATTATTCCGGCACTTCGCAAGCTCTACCTCTTCAAACATCTGTTCTGGAATGGAACACTTTTTGAACTATAAGACACTGAATTTACAGTCATCGCCTCCCTAAATTTTGACCTCCTGGGTCGCGCAACGTCAAGGTTGCTCTGCTAGGCGGTTGCCCTACATAGGCAACCCTTTGTCACCACTGCTGCTGTTGCCATCCTATTCCTTTCTCTGCTGTCGTAACGGTCCTTGTCTGTTTCGCCTTAATGTGTTGTTTCTCTTTAGATAACTGTACTAGGCCTGCTCGACCGCAGTTCATAGCAGGGTTATCTTGTTTCATGCCCAGTGCACTAGAAAACTTCGCCAGTCTACTCCATCCTGTTTAGTATTGCCGTGGCTCAGTTCTAGGTTACTACAGGGTGCTGTATCGGTTTTACCGTGATGTAATCTTGTAGATAGTATTCATCAGACGATATGCTGGCGTTCATTTAGGTCAAGCAAATTTTCGTGTTGCGCTCCTTTGTGTAAGCGTTGGATTTGCATGCCTTTGTCAAGTGACCCATTTTCCTGCATATATTACCTACCTATGATTTTAAGCGCGAAGCACTCTTCCGCAAGTTTTTTGCTGTGGCTGTACTACACCTGATGCAAACTTAGTTTCCATATTCTTTTGTTGCATTCTTGGCGTCCTGGTTCTTCTGTAGCCCTTTGAGTTGAGGTTTACCCGTGCTGACTATTGGCGTTTGTTGGAGTATACGCTCCCACAGGAATGTTCGGTTATGGTCTTTCACGTCTGCCGATATTTGCTCGAGCTGCGTCGTTCGTAACAGTCTTCAGACGTTTCTCCCTCACATTTGCGATTAGCACCGCTATTGGCTTGGTTGACCGTTGCTCTGAGATGAACAGGTCACTGAAGTACCCTACTCTCACTACAGTTCTAGTACTCTCATCGGTTTAGGTCACTGAAGTAGCCTACTCACACCACAGTCCTAGTACTCGCATCGGTTTAGGTCACTGAAGTAGCCTACTCACACCACAGTCCTAGTACTCGCATCGGTTCAGGTCACTGAAGTAGCCTACTCGCACTACAGTCCTAGTACTCGCGTCGGTTCAGGTTACTGAAGTACCCTACTCACACTACAGTCCTAGTACTTGCATCGGTTCAGGTCACTGAAGTACCCTACTCGCACTTCAGTCCTAGTACTCGCATCAGTTCAGGTCACTGAAGTACCCTACTCGCACTACAGTCCTAGTACTCGCGTCGGTTCAGGTCACTGAAGTACCCTACTTGCACTACAGTCCTAGTACTCGCGTCGGTTCAGGTTACTGAAGTACCCTACTCACTAGTCCTAGTACTCGCGTCGCTTCAGGTCACTGAAGTACCCTACTCACACTGCAGTCCTACTACTGGCATCGGTTTCCCAAATCGTTGAGTGCTCGTTAATAGCTTCGATCGACTTGTCCTCCCTTTGTTAAATCATGACAGGATTCTGAGGCACCAATGGCTAAAACAATAATTTCGACAACTTCAAAGAGAGGATTCAAAAATGTTTCGACAATTTTATAACTGTACCCGGGCGGAACTGGGCGGAATCTAATATGCTGGAAACTGCTAATGTCGAATAATTTTCAATCTAACGGGTTGCCGCTGCAACGCAAATCAAATTGTTTCAAAAGATTGGTCCGAGATAAGGTTCTATCAAGAAAAAGTATGTAAACACTTAAGTCTCTTTATTCGCGGAAAACTTACTGATGCACAACTGGCACTCTCTTGTAATGTAGAACAGGCTTGAGAGTTTCGATATTTCAACAAATCTGTTTCTTCTTTATACTATCTGATGATGTCGAATTACTCAGCCTTGATCAACTCTGAAGAAAACGTCTATGTTCTCTATTTTCTGTTAAGCCTTGGGTTGGATGGATGATTATTCATTTATAGATACTTAACTCTTTATTTTAGTAATTTATTATTAATTATTTCGTGGGCTATTATTAATCAGTGCCTTTTCTCCAAGGACCGCCGTGGCCGAGTGGTTAGCGTATCCGACTGCAGTGTCAGCCTCTGGTGCTGCATGTCACGAGTTCGACCGTCGGCATGGACACGGCGATCTTGTGGCGGGTAGATTGGGCGCCTCCCCCTCTGTGTCAGCCTATCTTGCCACCCTCCTAATTAGGGGGAAACTGCTTTACGTTCATGTCTATACTTTTTTCATGGTAATCAATTTTGGATTAGTTATATAATTATGTATCGTTAGATACCCGCAGGGGCCCTAGGTGGACTATGCGGTGTGGTAGTTAGTCTAGTCCAACCTACGGTGGAAGAATTGGCGCTCTCCCGGGCGCTTATTAAGTGTCCGAGCTCAGCTAGGCGTTTTGATGACTAAATGGTGGAATAATGTTGATGTTGATCTTAGAGAGGGGAAGTCTTGAATGGCAGTGGGCGAGGAGGGGATGAGGCGAGTTGAGGCAGTTTTAGGCGAGTGGAGACGAGTCGAGACGAACCGAGGCTGGTTGAGACTAGGTGACCCGGGAATGGGGGATACTCGTGGGACCCGCGGGACTCGAGGAAACCGGGGGTTTCGGGAACCCGGGGGACTTTGAAGACCAGGAGGATTTGGGGGGACCAACTTGGACCCTTCCGGGGCTCTTTAGGACACCCTTGAGACCCTTTGCGATCCCTCTTCAGAAACTTTGGGACACGCTTGTGGCCCCTCTGAACCCCGGGACCCCTGCTTCCCTCTCCCCACGCTGTACAACCCATACACAGGAAAATGTATATTTGTGAAATGCTTGAGTAGAACCACTAATTATTTCAGTCCGCGGATTACTGGCACAGAGGGCGAGGGTCGCGTCGAGGCTGGTCGAGGTTCGTTGAGATCAGTCAAAACATGTTGAGGCGAGTCGAGTTTACAAGTGAAAAGAAGACAGCAATAGACCTTTTGGCCCAAACTGGGTTGCCTTTTGATAGTAAGAAGATTAGTTCTGAAGTAGAACGTCTATGATAGCATCTTGTGTCTATATTTTTTGTTTTAATAGATCAAGCAAGGGAAATTTTGTTGTAGGGAATAGCATTTAACGATGATACTCGAAACAACTCGAATCAGCATCTGAAGAGAAAGCCACCGACCCACGGTGTTGATCTGAGATTGTCACAGTTTTATTCCTCGTTAAACCAATGCTGACCGGCGTCATTGCTGAACACCGCTTTGCAACGAGCAGGCACCAATGCCAGGCACTAATTTAACAGTATGGGTGTCAATGCTGGACACCATTTTTCACGAATATACTGGTGAAAGTGCTATAGATGGGATATATTTAACGGCGATTTTGGTAGAATGTGTCGAGCCGTGACTTGAACGTTTCGATTGTATTGCTGTTCACAACTTCCATGGGGAGTCTGTTCCATTCTTCGACAACCCTATACGTCAAGAAATTGCGCGTGATATAGTGTGAAACGTTTGCCAGCAATTTTGTATCCATTATTCTTGGTCACTGCGTTCGCATCTACAGTGAAAAGGCTTGCTCGTTCGACGTTTTTCCTACCCTTCATAATCTTCCACACTTCGATCATGTCACCTTTGACTCAACGTTTCTCTAAAAAATGAAGGTTGAGTTCGCGCAGTCTCTCTTCGTACGATTTATTGCGCAGCGAAGGGATTAGTTCGGTAGCTCTACGTTGTTGGACCTTCTGTAATTTAATAACGTCTATTATGCGGTATGGAGACCAAAATTGGACGGAAAACTCAAGGTGCGGTCTAATAAATGCAGTGTATAACATGCGAATACTGTTTCTGCTCTTGTACGAGTTTGTGCGGGATATCATGCCTAACATTTTATTGCCTTTTTTGGCTGCATCGTTACATTGCTTGCTGTTTTTCAAGTCGTTACTAATGATGACACCTAGATCTCTCTCTTCGGTGACAGGTATCAGTTTCTTTCCGGACATTGTATATTCGTGTTTAGGGTTATGGTGACCAATATGCATGAATTTACCCTTGTCGACATTGAATTTCGTTTGCCACTTTTTTGACGACATTGAATTTAATTTGCCACTTTTCTTACCATTCATCAATTTTGTTCAAGTCAAATTGGATCTGCTCACAGTCGAGTTTGGTTTGCACTTTTCCTTTTAGCTTAGTATCGTCTGCAAACTTACTAATGTTCGCGAGTATGTTGCTGTCGAGATCGTTTATGGATATTACGAAGAGAACTCGACCTGACACAGATCCTTGTGGCACGACGCATGTAACTTTGCCCAAATTGGAGTTTGCCGCGACGAGCCGAGACTGGCCGAAATGATTAGAGACAAGCCGAGATGAGCTGAGACGAGGGACCCGGGAGCTCGGGGGCCCCTGCACTTGGGTTACCCTCCGGCATTTGTCGGACTCTTTTGGGACCCGAGGTACCTCTGCCACCCCACTCCCACGCTAAAATGCTTTAGTGAAATATTTTGTTATTACAGTCCACATGTTTACTAGCGCAGAGGGGGAGAGCCACGTCGAGGCTAGTCGAGGTGCATCGAGATCAGTAGAAACATGTTGAGGCGAGTCGAGTTGGTCGCGACGAGCCAAAACTGGTCGAAATTATTCGAGACAAGCCGAGATGAGCTGAGACGAGGGGTCTCGGGGGACCCTGCGAGCTCGGGAAGACCCGGGGAATTGGGTTACCCTCCGGGATTCATCGGGCCCTTTTAGAGTCCAAGGGACCTATGCCTCCCCACCCTACCCCCTCGAACAATAAGTGCGAAATCAATAATCTAAGCAGTTTTTCTGCTCATGACGAGCCTGCCCTTACTTTCTTCGTCACTATCCACACTTTTGTCATGTACTATGATGCTGGTGTATTTGTGTGGGAGTTCCTGTTTGTGATTTTGTGAATGGGTGTTTTTCTTCAGTCTGTGCTCGCTCGCGCGTGCATGGGCCATATATAGTTTGTGGGGTTGACATGGGGTGGATGGATGATTATTCTTTTTATAGATCATTAACCCTAGTTTTTGGTATTCTATAATTTCTCATTTCGTGGGCTCTATTATTTATCTGTGCCCTGCTTTCATAGTGATCTAGATTGTATTAGTTATATAATTATGTATCGTTAGACGCCCGCAGGGGCCCTGCAGGGTGGCGAGCGACGACTTCGCGTTGGGGTCCTACTACGTTAAACCTACTCGGAACCTGCGTTAAGCCTACTCGGAACCTGCATTAAACCTTCTCGGTATCTACGTTAAACCTACTCTATATCTGCGTTAGACCTACTTTGTATCTACGTTAAATCTACTCAGTATATACGTTAAATTTACTCGGAACCTTTGGTAAACCTACTCGGAATCTATGTTAAATCTACTCTGAATCTGCGTTGAACCTACTCGTAATCTAGGTCGGGTTGCGTTGCTGTCGGAGCTGACTTCGTCCGTGTAGCTGTGAACCTTGTACCAGTTTCGACGAGGCTACCTGTACGCACTGGCTTGTGTACATATCACTCATGAAGTTCTAAATGATTGAACGCGGTAGTCCGTCTCGTCTCAGTGAATTTTTTGTGCGCACCAGCGTTCGTCTCGCATGGCTAAAATTTTCACATTTTTCTAACATTAAAAGCGTGTTTTTCGTACACTAGGGCGTGCGAGCCTACTGGAATCTATGATCATCGAGCCATACGGGAGAGCCTATTATGACTCGCGTTGAGGCTCGGGTGGAAAAGAGGATCAAATGAAATACAAAATTCTGTTAAGCTTTTCCGCGTTTTTCCATGGTGGATTTAATTATTTCTGTGTAATGGCGAACTTTCACGTAGCATCCAATTGTTATCGACTAATAAACCTTTCGAATAGGAAAGAAAGATCATCCATTTATTACACAACCAAAAATTCAATAACCCGTCCACAAAAATATATTCGGGAAATGGTGATGCACCAAAGTGTATACCACTGTTTTTCTCGTGTGCACATGCTGACAACTTGAGTGACGAGAACAGGAGACTTGAAAATTCGTGTATTGCATTAGTTTTTCTTCAATCATCATGGCCCTACATGAGATGTGCCAATGGTAATCTGGGGGTAACTATTAGGTCTCTGGCAGCAGCAGGGGCTCTGATTGAATGTGAGGCAACAGCTGTTCTTTGTCTATAAACATTGGGCGTTCGCGCTGTGTATTTATGAAGGCGAGTCTGTGGTTATTTGTGGGCAGAGCAGTTGTGGCTCTTTTTATTAAACTAATAATCTTCTTTCTATGCCTAGTTGTATAACCTTTTTAAAACCAAAAACCGTGAAGTTTTTTCAAAATTTTACTCTAAATTTAGTTCTGCAAATTACCCATAGTTCATAGCAGGATTATCTTGTATCGTGTCCAGTGCACTGAAGTAGTCCCAGGAGGGTCAGCGTTTAACAAACACGTTGAAGTAACGTCATCGTGGAGAGAGACTTGTGCTATTAGATAACCAATACAAAATGTTAGATGAACGATCAATCGTCAGTCAACATCAAAAGAGGGATTGAGGAGTTCTTCAGAGTGCGATCGTGTAGTGACTATTGGGCTGCCCGCTTTGACGAAGGTGATTGCATTTTCGGGTATATGTCGTGAGTGTTATAATGTAGTGCTTCTCTATTCCAAACAGACACAGCCTTATTTCGATCTGGTTAGATAACAGCGCGCAACCGCTTCAACTTGCATTTAGTCAAACATGACTATCTCTTCCACCTCTGTTCGTTGTACAAAATGTAACTGCAACTAAAAGGCAACACTTCCAAACAATCATCATACAGAGTTATACTTTAACCTATGGCTATACTTGGTTAAGTTGCTTCAAATCAAATTTGCTCCTAGAGCCAGGCTTCCATTTGTTGCAGTTTGAACTGTGACAACAGTTACATTTATCCACCTCCAGTACGCTTGCGCCCTGCGGAGAGCTTACTTGCACTTACATCAGAGCTCTGGTGATGTGTTTGTACTTGAAATACTTTGAAACACTTTATTACCACATCTGTTTACAATTTTTATCTATCAAATGAACATCAACCGAGCAGAATATAAACCTGATTACATGTTCAGTAAGATTTTAAACATTTTAAACACAGAAGCAGAATGTGGAATCGGAGAAGCAAAAATGGTTTAAGGGCAACCTACCTAGACCTAAACCTATCCTAACAGTTACCTAACTTAAGTGGTATGTTTAAAATTCTAAGAAAGTATCGAAAACCATAATAACATTGAAGAAAAACTCAAGATAACATTGTTCACAATGAATTTGATACGAAAAAGATTAGACAACTGTATTAATAATGTGGAACAAAATGTTGTTTGAGTTTGGATTTCATAGTAAATAATGAAGTTGAAGATTTAATTATATTTGGAATGGTACTTGGATCTTCTTTAAATAGCTAGGATACGCTGAAAATGATTTTCCACTACAACGTACGGTTCAGATCTGAAGGAGAGTGTTACAGTCATGATGATGAGCGCAGCCTCTGTGTAGAGGCGTTTATAAATGAGCATATGAGCAGCTACGGTCCCCATATAAGGGTGCCCGGTAGGGCTGCCAACCCTGCCGCCGCGGAGGTTAAATTTAGCCATGACGTGGCGGTGTGCATCTTCTGACGCACACACGCGCGGGAACACGCACTCGCGAGCACACGCACATGGATGGTGGGTTGTCTGACTGTGTGCGCAAAGGAGAGGAGGGACTGCGGGTATACCTGAGATTCCTCTTGATATATGTACGATAGTTTCACCTCGTTCGAATAAATGGAAATGAGGACCAAATCAAATTCTGTTTAATATGAATGATCAGCTCCAATTCAATAATCAGGGTTATAAGTAGTAATGTCGTTTATTTAAACTGATTCGTTGAGTCTGAAGATATATATCATCATTTGACGGTTTTCTACAATTTGTGTTAAAGATCAGAATCTTCTAAATATCGAAAAAGGTTATTTTCAACCAAAACACGAACATAAAAAATATCGCATGAGCAAAAAGTTTGGGAAAAACAGTTTAATGATTTGCTCTAGCGTATATCGTGTGTTATGTCTTTATTGCTTTAGATAAGAGATAAGTAGATATCTTTTAAAAAACTTCAGTTGGCCATAGTATATGAAAGCGATATTATACCATTCGTCTTCATTCGTGGCTCTCTGGTGAATCGGTCATCAATCCGTGTGTTCGGTCGGCCAATTCATTTGTAGTGATGCAGTAACTTAGAGGCTGGGAACGCGTGGCTATTTGTATTTATCCGGTCGATGAGAACAAGGTTCGTGGTTCAATACTTTTAGTTTTTGTTTCTTCAGTAGGCGCCTTCATTTCAAGTATACCAGCTCTGTGGCTGAGGATGTAGCGCGTCAGAATCTCATCACAAACAGACTTTCATTGAAAGCTGAAGGTTGTAGGTTAGAGAGAATATACCAACAATAACGTTGGGAGAAATGTATGTGGACAGTGAAATCATCATTGGAAAAACTTCAGTCATCGCCAAGATTCGATCCTGCGTCGCCGGAATACGAGTCCAGCACTCTACGCACTAGGCCATCCAACACAACAAAAGTTGTGATTCAAGCTTTCGTGGGTATTGTACTGTTTTAGGGTCGACTACCAATTCCTCTGTTTTATCACTGTTAAGGCACAATAACCGTGCTCATAGAAGTTAGAGAGAATATATCAACAATAACGTTGGGAGAAATGTATGTGGACAGTGAAATCATCATTGGAAAAACTTCAGTCATCGCCAAGATTCGATCCTGCGTCGCCGGAATACGAGTCCAGCACTCTACGCACTAGGCCATCCAACACAACAAAAGTTGTGATTCAAGCTTTCGTGGGTATTGTACTGTTTTAGGGTCGACTAC
>SDVV010042212.1:0-10364 GCA_016164225.1 Gammarus roeselii | reverse complement strand
TTGTTTCACTCATCCATCGCACTAACATTTTTCTGTGTAAGGGTTTTACAGCGCTGGGAGGGGGAGGCAGAGGTTCCAGAATTCAGAGGGGCCTCTTTAGGGTCCCACAGTTTCTCAAAAGGCTCCCAAAGGGTCTCAAGGGAGTCCCAAAAGGCCCCAGAAAGATCCAAGTGGACCACCCCAAATCCACCTGGTCTCCCAAGTCCCCCGGGTTCCCGAAACCCTGGGTCCTCGAGTCCCGCGGATCCCACGAGTACCTCCTCTCCCTGGGTCACCTCTTCTCAACCAACCTCGATACATATAATAATAATGATAAAATTCAAAATTTATCACCATGAAAAAAGGGCAGAGAAAAATAATAGAGCCCAAGCAAGAAGAAATGATAAAATACTAAAATAAAGTGTTAATGATCTATAAAATAAATAAGCATCCATCCACCCCAACTCATCCTCGACATTCAACAACTCATCAAAATACTCGGCCCCCCTTCTTCCGTACATCACCACTTTCCAACAACAACTGGCCGTTTTCATCTAACATCACTTCCTCCTTTCCGGTCTCTCAGTCACCCTCTTCACCTCTTTCCAGAACATCTTTTTGTTTTTCTCAAAATTCTGGCACAACCGTCTGCCCTACCTGTCATCAGCGTCCTTTTGGCTCTCCTCACCACCTGCTTCACCTCGTTTCTCCCCTCTTTGTAGCTTTCATAAGCCTTCTCCGACTTCACCTGCAACCAATCCTCAAACGCTCCTTTTTTCCGTGCCATCGCTAGTTTGACCTCCTTGTTCTACCACACGCAGCCTTAACTTCTGCTCCCGCCCACACGGCGCGCACCACACACCTTCTTCGCACATCTCAGCAACGCATCCCTTAACGTCTTCCATTCTTCCTCCATATCTCTCAGGTCCTGTCCTCTCACGTTGTCATATTCTTTCTTCAACGCCTGCTGGAACTCCTCGGCTCGACTTTTCACATTCAGTCCACTCACTTTCACTACCCTCTTCCTCCTCCCGCTCGTTTGTTGCTCTTCCACTTCAACAGATACAGATACAGACACTAGGCCGCATCCCCCAGAAAGGGGGGTGCCCGACGGCAAGGCGCACCTCACACGCTCACACTCACACAACTTAGCCCTTTTGTGCTAAAGGGTCCGGCCGGTAGCCCCTCAACTTACACTCTGGGTCCCGAATGTACCGAGGAACCGTTGTCAGCAGCAGGGCCCGACAGTTTTCACTGATTTACCCCCGCCGCGTCATAATGGCCGGGCCCCCCCCACCCACGACCATCCCGACAGCGAGATGCCATTCCACTTCTACTTCACTCTTAATCTACCTTCCACCAGCAGATGGTCAGACACTCCTCCACCCTCCCCTCTCAATACCCGCACATCCAAAAGCCTTCTCACCACTCTCCTCGATATCAGCACAAAATCCATCAGTGCTCTCTCCACCATTGAACCATGGGCCATCCTTACCCATGTGTACTTGTGGATATCTCGCTTCTTGAACACACTGTTCCCGACCACCAACTCCTGCGCCATACGCAGACCTATCAGGTTTTCTCCACTGTCATTTCTACCAGGAATGCCATACCTTCCTATCACATTCTCCACCACTACATCTCCAACTCTCGCATTAAGGTCACCCAGTACAAGTACATTGAAATTACCTCCAAAACTCTGAATACACTCACTCAGGTCAGTGCAGAATTGCTCCCTCTCCTCTTCACTCCTTTTGCTGCCAGGTCCGTAAGCACTCACAAATGCCCATCTTTCTACGCCTAACTCAACTTTCACCCACATCAATCTTGAGGACACCTCCTTCTATTCGGTAGCGCTACTAGCCAACCAATCCCTCAATATCAAGACCACACCTCCTCGTGCCCAACATTCTTTCACACCAGACTTTCTTCCACTTACCACACCAAACTCACATTCGCCCTTACCTTATTAACTTCGTCTCACTCAGCGCCAACACATCAAACTTCCTCCTCACAAACATCTCACAAATCTCCCTTCTCTTTACATCATCCGAACTACAGCCACGCACATTCAGCGACCCTAACAATAGGGTTCGGAGAGGCGTGTGCCTCTCTTATCCCCGCTTGTCTTGCAGTCTTCAAGGAAAGGCTTTACAGAGAACGGGATTCCTAGCCCCTTCGCTCCGCCCCTTTTAGTCGCCTTTTACGACACGCGGTGGATACGGTAGCAAGATTCTAAAGCGCCCCGGCTACAAAACCCATTGTTGACACTCCTAATTAATCATTTTGTAATTAAACCGAATTATCAATAAGAAACAATCCAAAATTTTAGTTTTGATACGCGACTCCAAACGCTAAAAACTTCACGGCTACAGCTTGTCTACAATATAATACAATCTAGATTATACATAATGTGGTCACGTACGGATCTTTGTTTCTGCCTGTCTCTGTGTTCTTGCGTTCAAGGCCATTGAACCGATATTTGATATCTATGAAACTTGGAAAGCTGCTAGTTGCGTTACCCTAGGACGGAACATAATAGTATCATCTTGGCCGAAGGTCTCACGGCAGCAGAGTTTTTCAACAATTTTGTTTGATTATGTAGTTTGACCATGAACGAAATTAGTAGAGCTTGGTTCAACTTGAATTACACTCATTGACATCGAGGAGCTGCCCTCAACGGTGCTCATGACACGTGTTCAAAACCTCTCTTTTGTATATCCAAACAGGAATATATATATTTGTCAAGTCCAGACCTGACTCCAAGAGCTCATTGAAAATCTGAGAATTGATTATGACTAGAAGAAATAATAGAGTTACATCTGGAATACAGCAACTGGACGCATTAAGGTGGATTAAGGGCCTCATCTGAGGGGTCTGTGAGGGAATGGCCCCAAGATTAATGTTTTTATACATGGAAATAATACATTGTATCTTGGTTACAGTCAAGTACAAGGTCAACATTTTCTAAGATAAGATAGAGAGTACTACCACCTGGTGTAGAATAGTGCATAAAAAATATTACATTCGTTTCATAAACATTCATTCGAAATGATGCTGCCCAGCCTAGCTTAGCTACTGCTAGGGATAAATGAATATTTCAATACTGGTGGGATAGCTAAATGTTATATGCAAATGAGCATGCACCAGCTGCCCGTAGTGGTATAGAAACTCTACTCATCTGAAAAACACATCACGAACGCAACTATATTTAGATTTGAGATTACATCACACAGCATGGACCAGCTGTTGTCAGAAGTAGAGAATAGCTTCGTTGTGGTGATGCGGCAAAAATTACGTGGGACAGAGCAAGGACAAACACTTTGCACATGCACAAGATCTGAGACAACAAAATTCGTCATCGAGTCTTCAAGCTAATGTCCGAGCTTTCTAACTAGTCAATGGACTAAGAGACACATACATGGAAGGATTAAACGCAACCTAAGGAGGTATGTAAAAGCCAGAGAGATGCACACAGCCTAGATGAACATATATGTGTGTGTGAGACACATCCTTAGAGACTCTAACAAAGATCGGAAAGATTCACCAAATGTAGACACGACAGCAATTTTTAAAAAGATGCGTGTGGGGATGTGCAGCTTCAAACGGGATCGTGATGGGAGAGATGGTATTCAATGAGATAATGCGTTGATGGATAACTTGACGGGCAAAAAAGGGATCCTTAACTAGCGCACCACATATCTGAGGAATATATTTGTATGAGGTTTGAGATTTCTTGACGTTTTTCATTAGAACCACAAGTTAATGAAACAAAATTGTTATTTTTTTTCATGCATTTGCAAATGCAACGATATAAAATTTTAGTTTGCATAAGCAACTTCTAACCGTGAAATTTTCATGGGTACTGCTAGACTGTCATATATTAAAGTATCAACAGGTATCGGCAACTGTTTGCCGCTACTGATAACGGTACCTTCACTAGTTTTGTTACCAGTCGCAACCGATACAGATAACACTGGTTTTAGCCAATACTTGCCGATACCGATGACTTGTCGCATCTCTAATATACAGCATAATTCAGGGTCACTGATCAGATGTCAGTTACTGAACATTTCCCAGCAATGGTGTCAAGCAAACATCGCACCTCTTACAGTCATTAAGATAAGTGTGAGATGACTCTTACATGACATTCAGACGGCACTAACATTCATTGCAAACAGATTGATTATCAGACCTCCCATGAATAATGTGTGATGTGGCAGGACCATTATTAGTTCTTGACTCGCCAAGGCTGAAACAAATGGCTCATCCAAGAGTATGGACTAGGATATGCTTTTTGAGATTGTTTTTAAAATCAGTACTGAATTTGCAATAGTTGCAAGCAAATAGTTTAACTCTGTCACTCTCATGTGTGCGGAGATGCATTCTGACACTGGCTTTATGATCAGTACTGTACTTGCATTGGTTGCAAGCAAATAGTTTAACTCTGCCACACTTATGCGTGCGGAGATGCATTTCGAGACTGCCTTTATAATCAGTACTGTACTTGCATTGGTTGCAAGCAAATAGTTTAACTCTGTCACTTTCATGTAAGAGAAGATGCATTTTGAGATTGCCTTTATTATCAGTACTGTACTTGCATTGGTTGCAAGCCAATAGTTTAACTCTGTCACTCTTATGTGTGCGGAGATGCATACTGAAATTGCCTTTATGGTCAGTACTGTACTTGCATTGGTTGCAAGCAAATAGCTTAACTCTCTCACTCCCATGTGAGAAGAAATGTATTTTCAGATCGACTTTCTGAGCAGTACTGTAATTGCATTGGTTGCAAGCAAATAGTTTAACTCTGTCACTCTCATGTGTGCGGAGATGCATACTGAAATTGTGTTTATGGTCAGTACTGTACTTGCATTGGTTGCAAGCAAATAGTTTAACTCTGTCACACTCATGTGTGCGGAGATGCCTTTCAAGACTGCCTTTATAATCAGTACTGTACTTGCATTGGTTGCAAGCAAGTAGTTTAACTCTGTCACTCTCATGTGTGCGGAGATGCTTTTTGAGATTGCCTTTATTATCAGTACTGTACTTGCATTGGTTGCAAGCCAATAGTTTAACTCTGTCACTCTCATGTGTGCGGAGATGCTTTTTGAGATTGCCTTTATTATCTGTTCTGTAATTGCATTGGTTGCAAGCCAATAGTTTAACTCTGTCACTCTCATGTGTGCGGAGATGCCTTCCAAGACTGCCTTTATAATCAGTACTGTACATGCATTGGTTGCAAGTAAATAGTTTAACTCCATCACGCTCATGTGTGCGGAGATGGTTTACAAGATGGCGTTTACAATTAGTTCTGTACCCGCAATGGTTACAATCAAATAATATCTCACTGTTCTTCTTGTGTGTGAGAAGATTATCTTTGACACTACAATGAATGAGAACATGTGAAATGAGGTTATTCTTATGATTGGTACTGTACTCGCAATGATTGCATGCAAATGATCCATCTCTGACAATCAGGACTGAAGAGCAAGCAGACAGCACTTCGGCAGGAGATGAGCTGCTCACATTTGATTCTGCTTCAGCTACTCCAAATGTCTTGGCATCTTTCTCATACTCAATTTCATCCCAGTGCAACAGTTCTTTTTTGATTGATAGTTCATGTGTATTTTCGATTTCAACCTCTTCTTTAACTAACGCATGTTCTGGATGACCATCTTGAGCAGTAGGAGCATCACGAGAAAGCAATGCTATGCAGCTCTTGTCATCTTGTAACATAGAAACTGACGGAAGCTGTTGCCGGCACCTCTTCAGTCCTCTGCTACTCAGTCCATGTGTTGCGGCAAATGAAGGTGTAAGGTGTTTTGGCTCCAGGCAGAGTAGAGGCACACTAACATCTGTGAGAAATGCAAGAACCGCCATGTTAATGGAAAAGTCATTAATGATGCCATGTGTTGCAAAAGAGTAATCCAAGGGTACATGATCTTTGATGGCTGGTTTCTACTGATAATTCAAGACTGAAAAAGTCTTTCCAGCTCAGCCAACAAGCAAATTCTAAATTTGAATAGAATAAGATCAATACTGCACCGAAGTCTAGGGAAGTTTAATCAAATATGTGAATAAATCTGTAATGACAATAAGAATTACTTCAACCAATGCATTATGATAAAAAAATATATATTCAAGAAAAAACAAGAAAAATTTGATAATTGATCCTCTGCCAAAGCAAAACAATCATGTCTCCCAGGATCCTTTGACATCCTCCGCCGAATTGGAATAATCATGTCTCTCTGAGCCCTTTAACATCCTTCGCCACAGTGGAACAATCATGTATCCCAGGACCCTTTGACATCCTCCTCCAAAGTGGAACAATCATGTCTCCCAAGACCCTTTGACATCCTCCGCCAGCGTGGAACAATCATGTCTCTTAGAACCCTTTAACATCTTCCGCTAAAGTTCAACAATCATGTCTCTCAGAACCCTTTGAAATCCTCCGCCAAAGTGGAACAATCCTGTCTCTCAGAAGCCTTTGACATCTTCCGCCAAAGTGGAACAATCATCTCTCTCAGAACACATTGATATCCTTCGCCACAGTGGAACAATCATGTCTACCAGCAGCCTCTGTTACTTTTACAAATTAACTTGATCAGTCGACTGCTAATAAATATGACAATATTTCAGTTCTAGGTCTAAAAACTTGCTGACAGGTGACAGAGTAGAGAGGTAGAGGAACCACAATTTTGTTTAAATAAAAACTCCTTAGCATTTTTGGAGCATCACCTCTGTTTGGATAAAGGCAAAGCCTCTGTCAACCAATATATTTTGGAGAAGCAAACATTTTTTGCAGAAGAAAGCAACATTAGCTGTACCTTCGGCTAGTTATATTTTATATGCTCCACAAAATGCTGCAATGTGTCTGTTAACAGTGAAGCCATAGCATTTTAAAGAAGCACCGCATAGAAGCCAAAATGAACGTGATCAGAAAAATAACTAAGTTTGGAGCTTCATCTGAAAAAATGTGAAACGAACTTCAGAAGGCAGATAAGTAGCTCTGAGCAGCGTGGTCCTGTTCTATACTTTAAGCTAAGGTGGAAGTGGAGCCCTAAACAGCAGGATCCTGTTCTGTTATTTAGGCTAGCAAGCAATTAAGTTCCACATCAATGGTGAACTCTCAGCATTAGATAAAACAGCTATGGTGCACGACATGAGAAGCAAGACTTACAAGATAATGAGTCGCAAAAGCAGAATCAAAGGTGAGCATGAAAGAGGACCAAAGCTGAAGCACGATTTTAGAAAACCATCAATTAATTTCAGAAAAAAGACACCATGGATTTAGACTAGGAGTCCATCTTTTACTCCAAATGTGGAGCTCCGCGTTGATGCTGAAATATGGATTAGGCTTTCAAGTGTTAGAATTCATGCATTATTGACCTTAAACACTGAAAAGAATTTTGGAAAAGTTCAATGCAAAGTAGTGCATAAGGATTTGGTCTTCTATTAGGGACATTGATTAGATAGGATGAAAGGGTCCATCTTCAACAGATGAGATTAGTTGGAGGTCCATTTGCACCAGATAAGATTAGATAAGAGGGCCATCTGAACCAAATAAGATTAGATAAGGGGTCCATCTCCACCAGAGTTCTGGCGTGTGCCAGAATGAGCTCCTCCATCGGGCGTGAAAATCAAATCGGGTAGGATTGCACTCCAGCATGGGCGGATCCGCAACTTTATTAAAATTGTAGTTTTTTACAGTGAAACATATTCATGCTTGAGCTGTCGTGAATATGGTAGCTTTTTCTCTTTTCCCTTCCTCCCACATTCAATAACAAAACTGAAGCATTAATCAAACACCTGGTTTCTGGGTTCTCTTGTTGAATAACGAGTACACTTGAAGTTAGAAGACCTAATTCCTTTGTTATAGATACAGACACTCATACGATCACACACACACAACTTAGCCCTTTTGTGCTAAAGGGTCCGGCCGGAACCCCCTTCCCCCCAACAAGCACTCTGAGTCACGAGTGCAGTCCGAGGATTCGTCGTCAGTAGCAGGGCCCGACAGTTTTCACTGATTTAGCCCCGCCGCGTCATAATGGCCGGGCCATCCCACCCACGATCATCTCGACAGCGGGATGCCAAGGGAGGGAAAGCACATCAAAGCAGCGTCAAAATCAACCATACACAACCACACTGTTTCTCTCAAATTGCATAGCCCGTACAGTCTATTCCTTTTGATCAACACTCTCCCGTACAACTTACCAAACACACATAACAGACTGATACCTCTTGAGTTGCAACATTCATTTCCATCTCCTTTACCCTTATATAGCGGAACAATGCAGGCACTGCGCCACTCAATCGGTACCACGCCTGCCACAGAACTCAAGTTCAGTAACCTCACCAACCATTCGACAATCGTTACTCCACCCTTCTTCAGGCACTCGGTCGCAACGCCATCCAAACCAGGGGCTTTCTCTGCTTTCATCACGTCCACCGCCTCCTGCATCTCTTCCCTGGTAATGTCTGCAACAAGTCTTTCTCCTAAAACTGGCATCCAAGCACCACCACCCACAGCAACAATGTCAGCCCCTCTGTCATCCTCGACATTTAACAACTCATCAAAATACTCGGCCCACCTCTTCTGTACATCACCACTTTCCAACAACAACTGGCCGTTTTCATCTTTCACCACTTCCTCCTTTCCGGTCTCTTCCTTTCTCACCCTCTTCACCTCTTTCCAGAAAATCTTTTTGTTCTCCTCAAAATTCTGGCACAACCGTCTGCCCCACCTGGAATCAGCGTCCCTTTCGGGTCTCCTCACCACCTGCTTCACCTCGTTTCTCCTCCTTTGTAGCTTTCATGAGCCACCTCTGACTTCACCTGCAACTTCTCCTCCAACACTCCTCTTTTCCGTGCCACCGCCAGTTTGACCTCCTCGTTACACCACTCTCAGCCTTTCCTCCTGCACCCGCCCACACGGCGAGCACCACACACCTTCGCACATCTCAGCAATGCATCCCTTAACGTCTCCCATTCTTTCTCCACATCTCTCAGGCCCTGTCCTCTGACGTTGTCATTTTCTTCCCTCAACGCCTGCTGGAACTCCTCGGTTCTACTTTTCACATTCAGCCCACTCACTCTCAGTACCTCTCTTCCTCCTCCCACTCGTTTGTTGCCCTTCTACTTCTGCTCCACTCTTAATATACCTTCCACCAACAGATGGTCAGACACTCCTCCACCCTCCCCTCTCAACCCCCGCACATCCAACAGCCTCCCCACCACTCTCCTCAATATCAGCACAAAATCCATCAGTGCTCTCTCCACCATTGCACCATGGGCCATCCTTACCCATGTGTACTTGTGAATATCTCGCTTCTTGAACAAACTGTTCCCGACCACCAACTCCTGCTCCATACACAGACCTATCAGGTTTTCTCCACAGTCATTTCTACTGGGTACACCATACCTTCCTATCACATTCTCCACCACTACATCTCCAACTCTCATATTAAGGTCACCCAGAACAACTACATTGCAATGACCTCCAAAACTCTCAATACACTCACTCAGGTCAGTCCAGAATTGCTCCCTCTCCTCTTCACTCCTCTCGCTGCCAGGTCTGTAAGCACTCACAAATGCCCATCTTCCTACGCCTAACTTAACTTTCACCCACATCAATCTTGGGGACACCTCCTTCCATTCGGTAGCGCTACTAGCCAACCGATCACTCAATATCAAGACCACACCTTCTCGTGCCCAACCTTCCTCCACACCAGACTTTCTTCCACTTACAACACCAAACTCACATTCGCCCTTACCTTTCAACTTTGTCTCACTCAGTGCCAACACATCAAACTTCCTCCTCACAAACATTTCACCTATCTCCCTCCTCTTTACATCATTTGTACTACAGCCACCTACATTCAGCAACCCTAACAATAGGGTTCGGAGAGGCGTGTGCCTCTCCCCCCCCCGCTCGTCTTGCCGTCTTCGAGGAGAGGTTTTACAGAGAACGGGATTCCTTGCCCCTTTGCTCCGCCCTGTTTAGTCGCCTTTCACGACACGCTGGGGTTGCGGTAGCACGATTCTACTCCCGGCTACGGGGCGCCCCTTTAGTCGCCTTCTGCGACACGCGGTGGATACGGTAGCAAGATTCTAAAGCCCCGGCTACAAGTCAGATAAGGAGGGAAAAAGGGAGATTCACAAATGGGTTGCAGAGATGTGTTAGAAATGTGTGTCGTGTGTGGTGTCCGGCGGGTGAAGGAGGTAGGGTTGCGAGTGGTGGGACGCTGAGGTTAAAATACTGTGGTGAGCTGGTCACAGGCGAGTTTGGTGCTGGCTTTTGACAAGAAAAGAGGTGAAGCGTGAGGTGAAGAGAGCAAAAGAGAAAAGCTCATGCTAGGTGAAGTGCGCAGTTGTGCAAAAAT
>SDVV010042211.1:0-10364 GCA_016164225.1 Gammarus roeselii | reverse complement strand
TCTCGTCTATCGCCCCCCTAAAAGCAATGTTGCAGATGATATCGATCTTTACAACACCCTCGTCGATGTTGTCACAACACAACACAGTATTGTGCTTGACGACTTCAATATCCCCGCCAATGATTGGGAATCAGACGAATGTACTGCCACCGGCCAACGTCTGATTGATTTTGCAGACGATAAGTTCATGAACCAAATGGTGAAGACACCTACAATAGGTAGCAACATTCTTGATCTCATATTTAGTGCAAGAGCTAATTTTGTTGGCTTAAGAGAGTCAATGGTGTCAGCAAATATAACCCTCGAACAAGATGTCAATCAATCGCTTCATTATTTCTTGACTGCACTTAAAAATATCGAACATGAGCATATCCCGGGCAGATACAGACGAACAGCAGCCTATCAGCCCAACTACGGAAAGGGAGAATTGCAGCGCCTCCATTCACGAAAGAAAGCAAAGCATTCGATAAAGCAGAGACATCCACATGACGACGCAGCAAAAAATGAATACAAAATTAGCAGACGAGACCTAAAGAGGGTCCTGAAACGTAAGAAGAAAGATTATGAAAATGAAATTGCTGCCAATGCTAAAAAAAATCCCATACAATTTTTTAGTTATATTTCAAAATCAGTAATAGGTCCTCTCGAGAACGATGTTGGTGAGCTAGAAACGGACGACACCAAAATGAGTGTTCTACTCAATGAATACTTTTGCTCTGTATTTTTGTTTTAGAATCAGGATATTCCTAATCCTGAGGATATCATAGCGGCAAAACGAATTGAAGCCCTCACCACAGTGAACTTTCCCCCCGCCAAAGTTATTAAATATATAGATGAATTTAAGTCACCAAATCTCCAGGTCCAGACCAAATTCATTCCAAAATTCTAAAAGAAACTAGAAACGAAATCGCCAATATTTATCAAACATTTCCACCCAATCTCTCACAAATGGCACCTGCCCCTCTAAATGGAAAGATGCTAATGTCAACCCAATTTTTTTTACAGGGGACAAAAAGTCCCGGCAACTACCGTCCAATTAGTCTCTCCTCAGTCATTGGCAAGTTGATGGAAAGTTTGATAACGGATAAAATTACAGAATTCTTAGAATCAAACAAATTGATTGGCAACTCCCAGCACAGCTTAAGACACAACCGTTCCTGTCTTACAAATCTGCTACTCTTTTTCAGAAATATAATCGAATTCCACGACACAAAATCTCCAATCGATATCATTTACGTTGACTTTCAAAAGGCCTCTGATAAAGACCCCACAAGTGCCTAATTAGTAAATTGCACAGCATCGGTGATCGAAACGAGCTTAACAACAGGATAAAATGCTGGCTTTCGGACAGACGGCAGCGAGTTGTACTTAACGGAGCTTCCTCCCCCTGGGGTAATGTTACAAGCGGCGTGCCTCAAGGATCCGTGTTTGTGCCAGTTCTTTTTATATTATTCATTACGATCTCGATAGCAACGTACTCTCAAACAGTAGCAAGTTTGCAGACGATACTAAGATCAATGAAAAAGTGCAAAATGAACTAGAGTGTCAGCAGATCCATCTAGACTTGAACAAAATTGTTGATTGGTCAGAAAAGTGCCAATGAAATTTAATTTATACAAATGCAAAGTTATGCACATAGGTCCTCATAACCCCAAACACGAATATTCAATGTCTGGAAAGAAACTCATTCAAGTCACCAAATGAGAGATTTAGGTGTCATCATTAGTAACGACTTAAAAAGCAGCAAGCAATGTAACGCTGCTGCCAAGAAAGGCAACGAAATGCTAGGTATGATATCCCGCACTATCTTGTACAAAAACCAACACAGTATGCTCAAGTTATTCAATGCATTTGTTAGACCGCATCTCGAGTATGCCGTTCAATTTTGGTCTCCATTCCTTAGAAAAGACGTTATTAAACTTGAGAAGGTACGACGTAGAGCTACCAAATTCATCCCCTCGCTGCAGAATAAATCGTACGAAGAAAGGCTTCGTGAACTCAATCTTTATTTGCTAGAAAAACGTCGCGTCAGAGGCGACATGATAGAAGTGTGGAAGATAATGAAGGGCAAGGAAAACGTCGACCGAGCAAGCCTTTTCACTCTAGATACAAACAGAGTGACTGGAAACAATGGATACAAAATTGTTGGGAAACGTTTCTCACTCGACATCACGCGCAAATTCTTCACGTATACAGTTGACGAAAAATGTAACAAACTTCCAGAGGAGATTGTAAACAGCAATACAATCGAAACGTTTGAGTTGCGGGTCGATAAGTTCTGCATAAATCGCCGATAAACGGCTAAACCGTTCCATATCTTATTGTTATAAACAAAAAAAATGAAATGACTCATGAAGCTTTCATAGACGTTCTACTTCAGAACTAATCCTCTTGCTTTCAAAAGGCAACCTAGTTTGGGCCAATAGGCCTCTTAGACGTTCTACTCCGGAACTAACCTTCTTGCTATCAAAAGGCAACCTAGTTTGGTCCAATAGGCCTGTTGATGTTTTTCTACACTTGCAAACACTTGTAAGCACTTGTAAACATGCTGTAACACTTTGGTTGGTAGCAGATGATTTCACTCTGGTAGTCATCGGCTGTTTCGATTTTCAGTAGTCCCAGCTGTTTTTTCTTGGTTTCATCGTACAAGGGATGATTTTTTTGGGTAAGCTGATATTGAGGCATTTCCGCCTCAATATCAGCCATGTCTTTGAATTGTAGCAGCAACGAGTCTGTGTCCGAGTAGATGAACGAGGCGTTGTCACCGTAGCGTGGTTTTACAGTGTCATAAAAGAAGCTGTAGACTTTTGCTTAAGCTTTTTCAAGCACGTAGAATCCAACTTGGAGTGAGTGTATCGTTCGGATATTTTTCTTGGCTTGAGGATCATGATGACTGTTTCGGGGCCGATGACGTAGCAGTTTTTCAGGAGGGGGTTGGCAGCATGTTTTCGGAACTTGTTGGGGGTGCCCACGATCTCTACATCTAGACTTCTGTTGAGCGAATTGAACAATAGCTTCCCGTATATACTATTTGAGAGTTGTTTAAACAGGGACTTTTCAAAGGAGTTCGTAGACGACTGACGTTTCTGGATATTTTTCATGATGAACGATTCGAAAACAGGTTCCTGCTTGAGGCGAAAAATTCGATGAACCTTGGTGACTTCCAGTCCTTGTCTGAGGAGTACTTGAAGAAGTTCCAGGGCAACGAGATCGTCAGTTTGAGGTAGATGACTAGCAACCAGCTTACGATCTGCTCGTTTTCGGCTTTTGAGATGTTCCGAGCCAGCCAAGAGATTTCATGTGAAGGGTAAAACATGGTCCAAGCCAACCTCTTTGTGATGTAGCAGTAGCGGCAGCTCGTCTGTTTTTCGTGCAACTTCATAGCTGACTTGGGCATCGATACAGACAATGTACGTATACTCGCCAGAACAGTCTGTGTTTACCAAGTCGAACGCTTGAATTTTTTCGTGTGTGAGCTCAAGAATTTCATTATTGCTGAGGAGCTTGCTCAAACATCCACCATAAAGACAGTTAAAGTCTCACATTGCTGCTGAATACACAGGTAATATAGGGTCATAGTCCTTGCATCCGGGATTGTTTATCTCGGTATAACCTTTCGTCAACGTCACGAATCCGCCTCGTGTATTTCTGACAATCAAGTGCAGGAGATCGATATCTTTGACCAGCTCCAGTTTAACCTTTCCTTCGTAGAGGGCCGCTTGCATTGCAAAGCCAAAGGCGCTCACAAAATGGACGGGATCCAGGGTGTAGTTGTGTGTCATGGTCTCCCAAAACTTTTGGAAGACTTCGGCCAGCAGCAGCGTGTCGATGAGTAGGAGGTATGTGATCATGTAGTCACGCAAAGTCTTGGAGTTTGCTGACTGCTACATTTCAATCACTTCAGCATAATCAGAGTCCGATATTCCTTTGCCTCGAAGTTGACTGTAAAAGGCTTGTGGCGACGGGATGTCTGTTTGGTCCAGCACGGAATCCGACGTGATGGCTTCGTAGCAGAAGTGTCATTTTCGAGTGGCGAGGTCGAGAACCTTGTCACAGTAACCGAGACTTGTGAGATAGGATTTAAGGAGCGGCATGTCATGACCTCTTTCTGAAAGATTTTTGGCAAGACTGTCTAAACTTGAGTTGAGGAACGAGAACGAGTCGATGAACTTGACACCGTACTTTCTCGTGGCGTCGTTCAAGGAGACAGAGATGCTGAACATTTTATTCGACTGTTTGGTAAGACGGATATTCGAGAAGTTAGCCCGTCCAATCCTCGCAAATTGAAGCGTATATCATATGCCGATGCATTTTGAGCAATACTTCTCCGTGATTCTGAAGTTACAATTCAGGCTTAATGGGGGCAAGTAGTTTCCTGTTATTTCTTCTTTATTGGGTCTGCGGACCCCTTCCACGTAATGGATATGATGGCGAACTCGCCTTTTACCATTTTTTCTAAAAGTACGCAGCATTAACATGTTTTGCTTTCGCAACATTTTTTACGTCTTGTTTGGTGAGGACGGGCTAGAAATACAATGGTAAAGTTGACATTTAATCATTATAATCCAGCAACATATTCTTCACAAGATGTGTTTCCATCTTCTCAAGGGGAACTGCACTCAAATCGACTACTTTGTGCCCTACAATTTTCCCGTCTCTATCCACTAGAGTATAGCTGTACATGCACAACTTGTGTATGTTGACTACATGTTTTCCCTCTTGGCTTGGCTCCAGCACAAATTCATAGTCTTTATAACAAAAACGGGGGGTTTCATTGTTGCGTGCATGGCTGAGAATTGGTACATTTCCACTTTTCCAGGCATACCGATGTTTTGCAAGCCTGTACTGTACGGACAAAATTTAATATGTCCAGGTTTTTTGCTTTCGTTCATCCCTTGCATGCAAAAGGGACAACAAAAGTTATCACGCAGTCTCGTATCTCTAGATATACGCATAAATGTAGTGAAACATGGGATGAGAGCGATGTGATTAGCATCTAAGATTTGCACGAGGTGGATCCTGCGCTCCTCACCGGCCTCTAAGTTGCCTCTGTACTCACTGACCAGCCCATAACCTATCTTCTCTTTCGTGAGCTGATACAGTCTAATGTTAACTTCACAGTCCCTTTCTATATTAGGTAAATCTTCTAAAGCCACAAGTTTGTTCAATGCAAGTTTTGAAAAGTTAAAGTAAGTGTTTCTATACGGGATATAAATGAACTCCGATTTTCGTATATCATTTGAGAGATTGTTTTTTTCCTTCAAGTGGAGATGGGCAATCATGCTTGCCAATCCACAATTATTGTTTGTTGTCTTGATATTGACAATATAGTGCCAACCTGGATAATTTTTCGGCCAAGGAACATATTTTCCAAGACGTTTACTTCCTTTCACCCCTTTCACGTAGAATTTGAGCTCAACACTGGTTACTGAATTGATACTCCAGCTATTACCTTCTCTCTCCTGTTTTTCTAAATTATTTTGTAAATCTACCCTGAGATTCTCAATCAACTTACTTAAAAACATGTTTTATTAGCTAGATCGCTTTTGTGTTGGTCACCCAGTCCTTGACATCTATAGATGCATCCTTCATTGTATTCCCTATTTTAACCTTCACGGTGCATTAGAGTCTTATGAATGTTCCTAGTTTAGATTCAGCGTGTTTCACTAATTCCTTGCATCCAGCTTGCGGACATTGCGAGGCTTGCGCTAGGACTTGCGGACATTGCGAGGCTTACGCTAGGGCATGCGAGGGGTAGACAGGAGCGGGATGGGACACTCCCTACATCCTCCAGCAATGGTATTTGATTCATCCTACATGAATAAACAAAGGTATATCTATAATAAAACAATACAAAAATAACAAAGTTACAGGAAGAGATCTTTAAAAGGAAATATATAGACATGTTACTTACATTTTCGAGAAAGGTCGACGAGATCAAGAGCACAAATAATGTCTGGCTGCAGCACTCGCCCATTTTGACATTAGTATACGATAACAAATCAATACGAAATACGTATTGTAACCTGTTTGCATGCGTGCAGTGGTGGGGTACCGCTAAGGCGGTGGATACACATATCATCAGCTTATCGTCGAGTAAACATCCTCAAAATTGATCAACAAGACCGATAAATGGAGCTGATGATCAATCTTGCAGGCACCTATAACCGGGCTCTCCACAGGTTCGCGTTCATTGAAACTGGAAATTTTGTGTCAACGACTCTATCAACATTTTAAGCTATCTTGAACATTTTGAAGATGAAGGAAAATTGTTTTAATAAGACAGGATTTGTCGAGTGTGGAACTGGAGTGTAACGCTGAAGAAATAACGCTTGTATTCTTAAACAGTAATTCAAAACTGCACAAGTCTAGAATTGTACCAAGTCCCGAGTTTATAGTTAACTTCCTCCGTCAAGAGGAAATCATGCTGGAGCGTATTCACTCACTTGAGCTAATCTCGGAAGACAAGCCCCTAACGATGGGTATACCAGACAGATCATTCGTCTTCTCAATCTATGGTGAAGATGTTCTTGAAGGAAGATGAAATAATTCATTAAACAAAAAAAATCATAAATAAATTACTTGTATGCACTAACCTTTGTAATGCATCATGCCTGACTTTGAAAACGTCTCCTGATGGATGATAAGCTCGAGTCTGTTGCGGGTATGCTTGTGTCTGCATCGGTGGTCTCTGCAACGGTTGTCAAGGTTGCGAGTATGCTTGTGTCTGCATCGGTGGTCTCTGCAACGGTTGTCGAGGTTGCAGGTTCAGGCAGCGGTACATGCAGCGGATGACGCTGGTAGTTTGGGCGAAGGCTGGCCAGCGGACAGCCCTAATACGGATTATTCGCTGGAGGGTACTGTGTCGGTTTGCACGTGAAAAATTTATGTATTTAAAAAATATATATATAACACTGATTATGTTCTAACATAGAATAAATTGATTACAGTGTCCATAAATATATGGCCATTTTATCGTTAAACATACCTTATCATCCCTGAAGATCCGGATTGATCTGGTTTACCCCGATAGAGTTGATACCATGATCTGTTTAGAAAGAAATGATAATACGTTAAATCAATTTGCTGAAAAAATACATACTGAAGCCACATTGGTTGAAGTCCAAGATATTGGCATGATCAATCTAACTTTAGAGATGTAAATAGCCTACGCTGATAATTACCTGGTGTTGCCGAACGGGTCCTTGGCTCTAGCATATCCTTGATGGAATACATCTGCAAATGAGAAAAAATATATATGAATTAAATGTTCATTGAAAAATAGTTAGTTTGGTATGGCCTGTTGGGAGAGATGGATACTGTTAGGTTTGCGGATGTCAACCTCTTCGCCAGACTCGCACGATTGTTTGTGAGTGGGTTTTCATCTAGTGGAAAGAGCGTCTTTACGAAAAAAAAAATTAGTAAATATATTGACAGTTTCGATGAGGACGTCGTTTCAGAATCAGAGCAGTTTCCTGTAAGGAAACATGAAAAAATAAAAATTCATACTGGACAAGTCGTATTCGATCCATAAGCAAAAAATCAAACTCTAGACTCCTCGTCGTGTGTGATGACTTCATGTTAGAATCAGAGTCTCTACATATTATTGCATCTGTTTTTTGTCGGGGTAGGCACACAAATATCAGTGCGATATATTTAAACCAATCACTCTTTCACTCAAATCCATTCCACCGCACAATATCTATGAATACCACAGACTTTCTTATCCTGTGCGTGCGCGATATCAATCAAATACGTAATTTCGGCAGAACATTTTTTGTAAAAGACAAGATTGAACCGTTCATCTCTTTATACAAGATACATATGGAACAAAAAACATATGACCACATCTTGGTTGATTTCACACACCCAAGTACTTCGAAACTCTTGATTAGAGCACAAATTGCAGGACATGAATTTGAACAAGTGTTTGCCTCTATAAAATATAATGTTGCCCGATTTGAGATTAGTAATGAATTAGAATGGAGAGTGTCTACTACAATCCGGAGGCTGTTGGGTTATACTCTAGCGTGAATGCCCTATATCAAAGATATACGAATATTTGTCCGTCTACAACATGACGCGATGTTGGAAAATTTCTACGAAGATCAGAAACTATCACACGATTTAAACAAGCTCCCTTGAAATTTAGCAAACGATGTTCACAGCTGCGCATCCTGGATCGATCTTTGTGCAGATGTTGCCTATATGAGAGAATAGGCAGATAAAAATGACAAAATAAGATATTTATTGATCGTCATTGATATATACAGCAAATATCTGTGTGTGCAACCCTTAAACGCTATTACAGTTTAAATGTGATTGCAGCATTTGACAATATATTCAACGAACTAGTATGGTCAACAACTCGGATCTGTTCAGATCAAGGCAGTGAATTTACAAATAGAAACATTAAGGCAAATTTGGCGAGCAAAAACATATACATTTATTACACATACAACAAGGTCATCAGAGCATCCCCAGCAGAGCGTGTCATACGGACTCTAAAACTTGAGTTGGGAAAATATATGCATGCTAAAAAGACTGAACGCTATATAGATGATTTGCAAGCAATTGTGGCCACTTACAATCTCACACCACATTCATCATTAATGGGACGGGACCCCTTTGACGTTTGTTTGTTCAACGACCCAAAACAAATTTAGGCTTTGCTAACGGAAATGTATAAAATACGACGAAAAATAATTAAAGTGCCCAGTAAACAACTAAAGGTGGTAGCGTACGTACGTTTATAGTGCAGTGATCCCAGTCTCAAGACATTTAGGCGAGGACACGAACCAAAGTTCACGAAAGAGATGTTTCGTATTTCACGTGTTAATCAAAAACATTACCCTCCGACCTATGAAATAACAACTCGATACTGATGAACCCATCAAAGGTTTAGCCTACAGGCAGGAACTAGTTCAGTGTGACATACCTGATATATATGCTATCAAGGTATTGAAGACTCGAATTAGGCGAGGAAGAAAGCAACTCTACGTGATATATAAGGGAGTAAATCCTCCGGGGCCAACAGGAAAACATTATCAACCGTTCGTGGAGGGTTTCTGTTAAATTTACTATTACCATTGCAGTGAGTTTCTTGACAAAAATAATCCATGGATGAATCGGTTTACTACATAGTTCCAAAGTCCAAGATGGATAAGCTTACAACAAATCATATTCGCGGTAGCGCTACACCCATAACTGTCACAACAGTGCCAGAAATAGCAGAACATAGCAGTACGTATCACAGTCAAAGATTGAGTACGCGTGGGGACGATATGCTAGATTTGAACGCTTCGCCTGAAATATCACTAAAATTATTTTCTTTTATTAACGGCCTGTATCGCAATAGCATAACCACAGAGCCCACACCGGTACCGATCAAATAAAATGAGCCACATAATGACGATATTGCAGCAATATATACGGCCTCATTACCGCCCGTTGCTAAGACACTCTCCCAGGTTTGCTTCACTATCTTAAAACCAGCTCAGCACTTATATTTGAATCGAATGGGTTTGTTAGCCATCCCGGTGTCCACAGTCTTATTCACGTACTTGATCTCCTTAAAAAAAAAAATGGTTCATAAGACAACCATAACCCCAGACGTCAATGCAATTATTCAACGTTCCTGGATAAAATGCCCAAGGCATTTCATAAAAATAAACTATTGAAAATTAAAGAGAAGGAGGATGAGATAACCAGTTCTGGGACACCTTATGAATAATACACAGCTTTGTAACACCGACATAACAAAGCAGCATTGGTATACAATTACTGAATAAATCCCAGAATAACATAGCCTAACACGCAACAACTAAGTGAAACACGTATGCCACTCGTGACTAGAAAAACATTCATCCGGCAGCCAAAGGCACATATATTCTCGAGGTGAAAAGAACAATCGATTCACAAGAAATAATGAAACTCTGCACGTTGAACATAGGAAAACAGAAACTGCCTGTCGAGCTTTTTCGATTACTGGACCAAAATCCTGGAACAACCTCCCAACAAGTCTCAAAAATCTTGAATCCAACAAGTCCTTCAAGAATAGGCTTAATGAACATCTATTGACCGATCAATTCAAAACGGTAACTTTGCCAACAAACACAAGCTAAATGCATAATACCAATAACAAGGAATCGCATTTATGTTCATGAACGACCACCACCACCATAACTCTCAACATTGAGACACCATCTAATCGTTTTTACTCAGACGATACATATGTTTTCTATGTTTTTAGCGATCACAATTTTTTTTTCCAAATTACCATAAGTGTTAACTAGCATTTTGACTATTTCTATGTTCTAAATGTTCCAGTCGTTTTAATATAATTAAAATACGAACTCAGTTTT
>SDVV010042210.1:0-10364 GCA_016164225.1 Gammarus roeselii | reverse complement strand
GTATCTGGTCTCCCATGTGGAGATGACTGAACTAGTGGAAACTGAAGTGAAGGAGGAGTGTAAAGTGTTAGGTGCACTGAAGAGTGTAATGAGCAGTAGGACGTAGGGGATGGAAGCAAAGAGAGGGCTGTATGAGGGTGTTGTTGTCCCAACTGTGCTCTACGGAGCAGAGACCTGGGGGAATGAGAGCAGAAGAGACGAAGGTTGAATGTTCTCGAGATGGAATGTTTGAGAAGCATGGCTGGAGTAACGCTGAGAGACCAGATCACCAACGACGTGGTTCGAATCAGAACAGGGATGGTGAAGAAGTTGGAGGACAGAGTGAATTCGCGTGTTCTGAGATGGTTTGGGGACACGGAGAGGATAGATGAAGGGAGAGATTGGTAAAATGGGTGATGAATGCGGAGGCGAGTGGTCGCAGGACTAGAGGTAGACCGAAGTTTGGGTAGATGGGTGGATGGCGTGAAGCAGGCGTTAGGAAGGAGAAATATGAATGTGGAAGTAGCGAGAGAGCGTGCAATGAACAGGCGTGAGTGGAGAATGGTTGATTTTGACGCTGCTCTGATGTGCTTTCCCGCCCTTGGCATCACGTTGTCGGGATGGTCGTAATGGGGGGCCCGGTCATTGTGACGCGTCGGGGGTAAACCAGTGAGAACTGTCGGGCCCTGCTGCTGACAACGGATCCTTGGACTGCACTTGTGACCCAGAGTGTGCGTTGCGGGGTTACCGGCCGTACCCTTTAGCACAAAAGAGCTAAGTTGTGTGAGTGTGAGGGTGTGAGGTGCGCCTTGCCGTCGGCCACCCCCCTTTCTGGGGGATGCGGCCTAGTGTCTGTATCTGTATGGTAGCTATCCATTCATCGGGAACACGAGTAAGAAAACGGTAGAAACGGAATCAATATACCATACTAAGCCTGAACACGAGATAGTTGCAGCTGATAAAATTAGTGTTTCTTGTCTTGAAGATACTAAAAGATAAGGTAACAGCAAAGGTAAAAATTTGAAACTTAGGATTCACACTGAAAAAAATATGGTAAACCGAAACGCCGTTTTACGTTCATTATATTTTAATAAACCTTCATAAATGAACCATAACTTTGACTATTTTAGTCTTAGCTGCATATGATGAAGGACTATGTGTCGATTTACCACCCTACTATGATACTTAACAATTTTGATTGTTTGGTGGAGCAGAACCGGGAATTATTATACAGCATTGTATCTACGATAAAATCATCAACAATGCAGCAGCCCACCACGTGAAATTCTAGTTCCTAGTGTAAGGTTGCGTTCAAACAAGTGATATTGCGATCGTCAACGCTGGAAGACAAGCAAGTGTTTGTCCGTGGAAAAGCCGCCACTCCTAATGAAAAGTGCGTTCCTAGTCCTATAGATGTCAACGGGTAACCTGACATACCCCATACAGCAAATTATTAAAAGCTTGGTTTCGTGTCTGACAAAACCTCAAAGTCAAGGTATAAGACACACTGGTCGAGGATGGCCGTAATGGAAAGGTCTAGAGCTGATTATAAGGGTTTAGAAAAGGGCGATCATCTAGGGGTGAGGTTATTTTCACAGCTGCACTTTAATACAAATGGACGTAAAGAACTAATACAAACTTCGACTAGTTCAAAAGATCAATGTTCGACTCATATCACGAGTAAACATAATTAACTTAAGTATTTGAGCTTATAATTTACCCACGCTAACAATTAAATAACAAAACATTGAACATTACACCTCTGGGAGGATAGAGTTTACGATATTGCACTTGAGAAAGCCGGAGCTAATTTTGAGAGCAGAGTTCAAAAACATAGTCACTGGTGTCATAATGTTGCAGTGGTTCAAGATAAACAACATAACCATTCATGTCACACCGTTGCAGCGGTTCAATTTGAACATAACCATTGGTGCAATAATGTCGCAGTGGTTCACGGTAAACAACATAATCACAGTAGTTCAAGATGAACAATTTAAACACTGGTGCCAGAATATTGCAGTGATTTCACATGAACAACAAAACCACTGACTCTCTAATACTGGAGTAGTACCACTAGCTGCTGGCACTAGAGTGGTGCAGGGTCATAACAAACATGAAACGGAATTAACCACTAGCTGCTGAAAACTACAAAAACAGAGCGGAAACCCACGATAAATTATGCCAACCCTACAGAGCTATTTAATGTTTATAGATATAAATATACGTGTCGGAGATTTCAAGTCCTGGTTAGCTGGCAAGTAGACGTTGAATTTAATGCAGAAGGCTATCGCGAAGGTTATCGCAGTGGCACACCCAGTTTTTTTTTTCAAGAGAGGAACTACGGTGCCTAACCATTAGAAGCTTTTTTGCTCAAGCACATGAAATGGTCGTTTGAGGAAGGCGGCGCTTAACCTTAGAAGATATGTGCCCAAACTCATAATATGGACGTTCATATGTTGGGGGGCAACCTTGAAAGCCCGAGTGCTCAAGCACATGTTATGATCGTTTGATGAATTCATTGGCAAAGGAGGGTGCCATGGCCACGTCCCTTCCTCCCTCAGTATGACACTCCAATATTCCATAACAGCATTTGTGGAACCCACTAGATAGTCGAATATTCAGAAGCACCGTTAAATACATACCAAGAGTGAAGACACATAAGATAATGTGAGCTTTTCTACTGCTCGGCAGCTGGAGCCTGCCCTCACTACACTCTTAAACTCTCAACAATTTTATACCAAACGGATTTGCTCCTGCACGAATGTCTAACCGCGACAAAATGGAGAATAATGTAAGAGTTATACTTGTGATGGTCGCACAATATGCTATTCTGCTTTAAAACCGGGAGATACAGTCCGTTATTGCAGGTGTGACGAATAAACGATGCTTCTACAGCAAGGAGGTGATGAGGAACAGAAGTTATTGCAGGCATGACCAAAAAGCTGCTAGCTAAACATAGCCATCATACGTTGAAAAAGCCTGCATAACATTTCCCTGGCAAAGAACCTAAAATTAGAACTTTTTTTTTTGGATATAGCTACAGTCCATCTATCAAAAGCTATACGACACATTTGGTAGTTACAGTTATATCACAAAGCAGCAATGATACATAGCAGCAATTTGTACGGCTCTAAATCATCTACAACATAGCCGACGACGAGGTGCACAAAAGCAGCTTTGACATCACAATTTGTCAAGGTTAAATCGTTCAAAATAGCGCCAAAGTCTAGGTGCACTGAAGCCTTGACATCACACTAAAATCCTAAGGATTAGCATTAAAGCATCATAACTACCACGGACGATGGGATGCGCTCGATTAAGTATTGACGTAACACTACCTATCGTTTGAATAGCCGTAAATCGTAAAACTCTCACCGACGACGAGGTACACTGAAGCCAAGACACAACGCTAGAAACTGTACAGCTTTAAATCGTCATAACTATCAGCGACAGTGCTGGAAAGAATAATTGGAATTACGTTACTATTGTAAGTCTATGTAGCTACACGACAACAAAGCTTAGATCGTCATTCTCGACACATTGAAGTGAGTAACACAAACGAGCAAGAAAAAATATCATGTGACGAGTTCTTGAGTTGTTTGACAGGACAGTTTCTACCGATTCCCTCCAGGATCAGATCCCTTTCAAAACAAAATCAAAAATTATAATAAGAACAAGTTATCACCGAATAGAAATAAGTATAATGATAAGGTAGACTGCTGTGGAAAACGTATACAAAACTATACTTCTGACGAAGGATAAATATTTCCATCATCTGTAAAGTAACGGAGGATAAGGAGTACACGACAGGCTCGTTGGGTTAGATTTGATTATGGAATCAATCTTCACCGGAGCCCTAACGCGAGTCTTTGTAAGCTCCCCCGTGGGGCACGAAGATCATAGATTCTGATAGGTTCGCACTTCTATGAGTGTGGACGTGGAAATATCTTTTTCCAATAAAAAATAGTTCAGAATTTTAAATTGTGGTACAGATGCACGCTGGTGCATGCAGGAAAATACTTCAACGAAAATAGAGGGTTTAAACATGGCTATTCAAACAGATACTTGTTTCTGTGCTCTCTAGTTATAACAAAGTACATTGTGTGGTGGAAGAACGCCCTGCTTGCACCACTATCCAATTCTTACACTGCTTTTTAAAGACCGGAATTTTGAGAAAGCAATAAGTTTCTCAGGTAGGTGAGGTCAGTGAGTAAGCGTTGTAGGGAAAATGGGAATGAAGAAAACAAGAAAACGTGTTGAGCTGTCGCGAGTGCGTTGTACTTCGGCAGTAAGTGTTTCACACTGATTGCTACATGGTGGTACCATCCATGAGATGGTTGTGAGTTATCCACACGAGTTCTATGCACAGGCGGTTGATGCATATTTGATCTTACCAGTTGGAAAACATAACTTCACATTCTATAACTATCGATGGTTTGACTAGAAGCATTTTCTTTCCACTTGGTTGACACACATCATTCCATCAGGATGTTATAAGGTAGTTGATGATAGGGTATGGTGATCAATTGTTCTTGAAGGGTGAACGCCAGTTTAGTCAAGGAATCCGCACGCTCATTTTCTTTTTTGGTGGTTGCCGCACGACCCGGGATTGAACAGAATTTCATCGCTTGGCCTGCCTCTGGCATTCTTAAGAGGTTGTGTTGTATTTTATGTAAAACTTGGTGCGTAAAAGGCAGTTTTGAGCAAAGTGAGGGCACTCAGACTGTCTAAAAAGACGTAATTGGAGAGGGATCGTTTTGGTAATTGAAAGAGCTAATTCGAGTGTGCATAAATCTGAAGAGAAAAAAAAAGTCTTCTTGAGAGAGGATATCCGAACGCGAAGTTGCCCCATACACAGCAGCAGCTCCCACTCTGGCGGGCACCTGGATATTGTTTCTCGAGCACTCGCAAAAACTCTTGGCAGTAGATATTGGGTTGCTTAAGGGTATTTTTGCAATCTAGGTTGACTGGCAGTTCGTTGATCTTCCAAGTAGGCGTGATGATTTGTGTAATCCCCAGGTTGCTCACATGTGGAGAAAATAACGGGCAGATATTTATTTGTGCCCGAAAGAAGAGTTTATCAGAAATGTTGGTGATAGGGTTGAAGCCTGGGTTGTTGATTAAGCTTGTAGTCCTGAAGCAGAAATGTTGCAAGAGTTTAAGTGGTCGGAGGCGAAGTAATAATTCAATGTCTAGGATGAAGCTACAGGATTCGAGATGAGTGGAACGGTAAGCACCGGTTGTGATGAGCATAGCGTTGGTAGCGATGGTCAACAGAGGTTCAAGATTTGTTTTGGCTGCTGAATTGTAAACAGCATCTCTAGTCAAGGCGTGAGCAGCCAATGTTCTCTGCAACATCATGCCAGTCGCCAGATTGGCTCCAAATGTCAAGGATGTTACCGATAGGATAATTCCGTTGACTTTCGATAGCGAGGTTGCAGGGCTGCAATGGAAAGAAGTCGCCACTTGTGTTAGGATGCGACGCGAGACCCAGAAATGTGATGAAGTCTTTGTATAATAGAGGTGTGTTGGGCAGCATTAGGGATGGCTTCAAGTGTAGACCAGGGACGAGAGTAAAATGCTTGTCTTCGAGTTTGCCTTGGGGTCCTGGATTGAGAGCGTTTGCGTGGCTTCTAGAATTACTACGTTCGCGGCTGTGAGATCTTAGGTTGGAAGAGGGAGGGGGGTCCAATCTTTGTGTTCGCTTTCTGAGCTTGCACGCTTTTTTGTTTTACAGGCCGTTTCGAACGGTGAGATTGACTATGTAGTAGCTGGTGGGTTACGTGGGTCAGCTGAGGTGCAGGGCTGTATGGCAATTTAAAGCACGATTTCTTCGTTGTAGATTTTATTCGAATCATCGCGCAGAGAAGGATAGTTCTCGCTGGTAAATTGTTCTGGTTTAAATGCATGAGTATGTCGAGAGTGTTGCGTTTGTATGGAATGGGCGGAAAGCTGTTGAAAGCGGTGCATAGTTTCTATGTTGGGAGCCGAGCATGTGTCAAGAGTGGGAAGCGAGGTGAGTTATTGGTTCACAGTGAAAGTGGGTCTGAGACAAGGCTGCGTGATGTCTCCTTGGCTGTTCAATCTCAATTTGGATGGAGTGGTCAAGGAGGTAAACGCGGGTGTGCTGGGTTGTGGCATGGAGCTGTTGGAAGCGAATGAGCGGAGTTGGCAGTTGAGCCAGTTGCTGTTTGCGGATGCTACGGCTCTGGTGGCGGATTCAGAGGAGAAGCTATGTAGGCTAGTGTCTGAGTTTGGTAGAGTGTGTGAGAGGAGGAAGCTTCGAGTAAACGTGGGTAAAAGCAAAGTAATGAGATGCTTAAGGACAGCTGATGCGAGCAGTATTAGTGTCCTCCTAAATAGAGAGTTGTTGGAGGAAGTTCAGTGCTCAGTGTCGTTGTCCCAACTGAGCTGAGACTTGGGGGGTGAGAGCAGAGGAGAGTAGGTTGAATGTTTTCGTGATTAAATATTTGAGGAGCATGGCTGGAGTGTCGCTGAAAGACAGGTTCACTAATGACGTGGTTCGAATCAGAAACGGGGATGGTGAAGAAGTTAGAAGACAGAGTTGATTCGCGTGTTCTGAGATGGTTCGGGCACGTGGTGAGGATGGATGAGGGGAGATTGGTGAAAAGTGTGTGGAAGGCAGAGGCGAGTGGACGTAGGCCTAGAGGGAGACCGAAGTTTGGGTGGATGGATGGTGTGAAGCAGGCGTTAGGAAGGAGAGACCCGAGTGTGGAGGTAGCGAGAGAGCGTGCACTGGATATGCGTGAGTGGAGATTGAGAACGATTGTGAATGGATGAGTTTTGACGCTGCCCTGATTTGCGTTCCCGCCCTAGGCACATCGCTGAGAGTGGGTAGGGGGGCCCGGTCATTATGACGCGGCAGGGTAAACCAGTCACACTGTCGGGCCCTGCTGCCGACACTGACCTCAAAACGCACTCATGACCCGGAGGGTGCGTTGCGGGGTTCCCGGCCGGACCCTTTTACGCAAAGGGTTAAGGTGTGCGAGTGTGTGAGGTGCGCCTTGCCATCGGCCACCCCCCTTGCTGGGGGATTTCTGCCTAGTGTCTGTATGGTGATAATTATATTTGATGGGTGAACGCTAGCTCAGCAAGGGAATCAGCGAGCTCATTTCTCCTAATTCCCACGTGGCCAGGTATCCAGTAGAATTCGGATGCTTGGCTCGTTTCGGACAGACTAAAGAGATCGTGCTACATTTTGCGCAGAGCGGAGTGTTCATAGAGCCGAGTTCTGAGCTGAGTGAGGGCACTCAGACTCGGAGAATACGACGTATTTGGGGAGGCGATCTGTTATAGTAATTGAGATGTAATACGAGTGCGTACAGTTCTGCAGAGAACAGAGGTTTCAAGGTGGTGTTACCATGTTGTGTCAATTATGTATGGGTACCAACTACCGTGTTGGATTTCTTTTCAGATTTAACTGCTCCGCATAATCCAGTCGAGTTGGATTTTTGTCATACCAGATTTGAAAGGCTTGTTTCAGTTTGACTTAACGGTTATTTTATGTAGCAGCTATTTCTTTAAAATCGTCGTTTTTCGTAGTCACTGTCGTCTGCCTTGTGGAGATTTGAACAGTGACAGCACTTAGGTGCAAAAAAACTTCGCATTTTTTTCTGTTCAACTTTCATATCTCCATTTTTTCATATTTATTCATATCTCGTACAGTATATCTGGCTTAGTGTTTGATGACGTAGCCGCACTAGAGGCCTTCACTGCGCATCGCAGGCGGTATTCCAACAGCGGTAAGTTTTCGTTTTCACATGTTAACCGGAAATTATAATGTATTCAGATGCATCAGCTTATGACAAGGTATTAGTGTTGCTAAATAATTTTCAATTACCCCGCATGTAGGTCAGTTGATGAACCGTAGCAAGAAGTGTACATAATTTGTTTGGTGTAAATGAATATAAACGTTTAGCGCAAAAGGGCCAAGTTGTGTGTGTGTGTGTGTGTGATGCGCCTTGCCGTCGGCCATCCCCCATCCTGGGGGATTCAGCCTAGTGTCTGTATCCGTTTGTAAACATGGGTAATTTCTTGTAGCGCGGTACTTCGTTCAAATTTTACGGCGTGGGTTAGATACTTCAATCCTCGTCTGCGGACGCTTTTCGGTTAACCTTCTAGTTGTTGTACAAATTATTTCCTCATGTTAAGGGATTTATTGAAGGAGCAGATTTGCTTGCACTGCTGTCTATTAACATTAGGAAGAGGGTAGGGAATGGTGCTGATCCTCTTTCCTCAGTGGTAGGGTTAAGCTGGAAGGAATGCATTGAGGTTACTGACTTTCCTCGGCTGACCTTTTGGTCTTCTCGTAGGTACTAACTGCAGAACTTCTTCCTTTTCAACTATGGAGGGAAGTCTTCGTGCCACGTGCTTGACGGTTTTCTTTGCAGTAGAAGCGACGGAATTCTTCGGATAGGTATTACGTACAAATAACTGCAGTAAAAACCTTCTAGAACACCAGTTGCAAGCTAAATTTCCCAGCAGTAGATTTGTTAGCTTTGCATCACAACAACAACTTGCTTCACATACATTTTTTTGCAGAAACACTTCTACGTTTCTTCAGAGATGAATATTTTAAGATTTTTTTTTACGATAATAAATACCAACTACTTCGGTTTTTCTGCGTTCCATTCTTTCCCTCAAGGAACATCAGCAATCGCACCTGTTAGACTAACACCAAAGCAGTTGCAGAACTTTGTCAGTCATCCCATGACGTCTCTGATCAAGGGCCAGAAGGCGGTCGGGAGCTTATTTCGTTGGACATGTCAGACCAGTAGGATGTAATTGGTGCACAGGCTCTGCCCGAAACTTGGAACTAGGCCTGGTTGCTTTTGAACGGTTTTGGTCATGTTGAAACAAATTATCTGAGCAAGAGAGAGTCAAGCCTGCCTGTGTTTGTTGACAAAAAATTGGCTGGGTGATTATTGTTGGAAAAGTACTGAACAGCGAGAGGTTACTGAAGTAGAGGCTCTGCTCCGGATCCTACAGAGTCAGAGAGGCAACAGAGATTGCCTTTGCCCAAGAATCTAAAGGTGGATGCGACTGGTATTTAGAATAGTCACGAGTGGTGAGAGATAACCCCAGTAGAGCCTCAGCCTAGTAGAAAAGATTTGGTTTGTTTATTTTGGATAAAATATGTAAGCGTAGGGAGGAGACAGAGTCCGCCTCTGACCACAGACTTGAAGGTGAAAGGCCCGCGTATGAATAGTGGTTAGAGTGACATGGCTTTCTAGCGCGCTGAAGTCGCGCCGCATATGAATGGCAAAGTCACTGATGTTGAATCTCTGCTCCTGGACTCCTGACTCCGAACGGATGGTTTCTGCAGCAGATATATATACCGTTTTTGAAAGATATATCCGGGCCCTAACGGTACCAGGCACGTTTGTTCCGACAGTGCCGGAGCTGTAGTGTGCGGCATTGCAACACAGAGCGCTGCTGTCAATCAAACCAGTTTAGCGCCATGCTTGTATTGAGCCAAAGTTTAAGCTGCGTTTAGACAGGTTTGAACGAGCTTCGCAGTCCTTTGCAGTCACAAAAAGGGTATTGATTACTATCTAACAGGTTCACTCTGGTGAAGCAGACAATAAAGCTATAACGAGACTGTCGTGTACTCCGTAACGATAGGAACGGCAGATAGCAGAGCGACGGTGCATGTTATATATCACGCAGGTGAGATCAACTTGATACACAGTAACGATCTGCAAGAGGTAGTAGTTGGGAGCAATGGAATTATAACACACTCACTTGACGGGATTGATACCGAGACACCAAACACAAAGTGATGGCTCAGGAACACTTCAAATGATGTAATAAACTGAACTGCCTCTCTAGTACAGCAGGGTGAAGACAAAACACTATGAATAAATAACATTACACACGACCATTAGAATAAATAACATAACACAGGATAAAACTAGGATACTGCAGAGATAAACATTGCTGATTATACATGGCCATACGAGATAAGGGGCCTTCACTGTGATACCATAGTTGAGATCTCAATACCTCTGGCGCTTAAATTAAGCAAATTTGATTTTGTTTTCGAGCAATAAATAGATATTATGTAAGTTAGAGCGACCCAAGTAGCTTCGATAGATTACAGTGACAATGATTTCTAGAGCTTATAAGCGACCAGTGAACAACCAAGAACAAGATTAGACCCGGAGGAGCATTTCTAGCGCCTATGAGCAACCAGTGAACAACCAAGAACAAGATTAGACCCGGGAAAGCATTTCTAGCGCCTATGAGCGACCAGTGAACAACCATGAACAAGATTAGACCCGGAGGAGCATTTCTAGCGCCTATGAGCGACCAGTGAACAACCAAGAACAAGATTAGACCCGGAGGAGCATTTCTAGCGCCTA
>SDVV010042209.1:0-10364 GCA_016164225.1 Gammarus roeselii | reverse complement strand
CAAATTGAACAAACCTATACTTTAAATACCAGTGTATAAGTATCCATATTCCATGTTAGTGCATTTACATACATAACAGACAAAATATTGCATGCATGATAGTTTTTACCAAGAAAGTATATACCTAATCAAAATGAAAAAATCTGATGTTCGTTGTGCTACATTGCATTTGAAAGGCCATAGAAAAAATCAAACCACTAGCAGCTGAGACTGAAAATACATCAAATTATCAAATTTTGTCAAGCATTAGACTTAGCAACCATCAGGATTCATTGGCGTGGTCAGATGGGTGAAAGATGCATTATTTTTTCTTGCTTGTTCCGCACTTGCAACAAGTTTGCTCCACTCTACTGTCAATAGGAGTTCTGTTTCCATGGTGTCCTTGATTGTTACTCATATAAGACTCATCTTTTGGAGTCTGTGCTGGGTCTGTGCAGAGATTGTGGAGCAGAGAGATTGAAGGGATGGGTGGAGTGGAATATGGTGTGCAGCTCAGAGTTTACAGTTGTTTTCTGGGAACAAGAGGTTGTTGCGTTTGGAAGTGGTGAAGTGTTGGAAGATTTTTCTGTGTTTTGTGCATTCAGGTTTGTCTGCTCTGTTTGAGAGAGCTTTGGATATTGGTACATGTGGGCCTTCTTTCAAGCTGGTGGTTCCTTGCTGTCAGACTGACTATGAATGCAGATGTCAGAGGGACTATAAACGCAAAATAGTACAGAAATATTCATGCCTGATAGGTCATTTATGATGCTTGTCCTTTGCTGCTATTGTTCTGAAGAGTCAAAGGAATATTTATTCATTTCACCATGAAACTTAAAACCAACATCCACATGAACTTTCAAATTGCCATAAACTTGGATGAACTTTAAACGAGCACCCCCATGAGTGTAAACAGCCTCTTCACCAGGACCAATCAAACCAGCAAAACATCTTCTGAAACGTAAAACAACACACTTGCCAGGGTTCAATGACATTGTATGAAGATGCAGTCTGGAATATTTTGTCAAGGTCTCCCTACAAAGCAGACACCACAAACAACATCATGTTGTTGCTCTTAGGACATGAAACTTCATTATCAACTATGCTACTTGATTCAACAAAAATGAGAGCTTCAATTTGAATTTGTCACAGCTCATCTCTAGGGGCCACCGGGTCAGATTACACGGAGCAAACGATTTTTTACAATGGTATCATCTGTTGCACACATAGAAAATGTCTATTTTGACAAAATAATCCTGACTACATAGCGTTGGGAAAACCAGTGACATGCAGGGTGGAAAAACAAGAAATACTTGGAATGGATAAAGAACAAAATGAAACGGGCAGCAAGAAGCCTCTCCATGAGCTTTCCTACACAGGAGAGAAGCGATATGGGCCTGTAGGCAGATATTGTGGTGGGGTATTTGCTGGGCTTTGGAACCGAGACAATTTGGGAGGATCTCCAGGCTGGGGGAATATCAGCACTACGGAAGGGAAGGTTGAAAACGTTCAAGAGAGCAGAGTGATGGGTCCAAGGGAGGTGAGAGGAACTGGTTGTGAAGAAGGTTAGAACCAGAAGAAGAGTAAAATGAAAGCTTGAGAAGATAAGAGCGCAGCTTAGAGAGAGAGAAGTGGTGAATGAGAGTGTCATCCACATCTGAGTTGAGTTTATCACTTAAATACGCCGAGTCAGGTTCTGAAGGAGGTGGACATGAGAGAAAAATAAAAGTGTGAAGCTAGCGCATTTGCAGCTTTGGTGGATGAAAGAGGAAAGTTACCAGAGAATAGAGGAAAGGCAGAGGGAGAGGGCTGTCCTGAGATTGATCAAAACATCTTCCATATCTGGGCAGATGGGGTGCAATGGGTGATGCAAGCAAGAAAAGCATTCCAAGAAGTCTTTTCTATCAAAAGCATATCAACTGCTATTGCTGTGAGTTTATTAAGAGCAGTTTTGTTTACTGGGGATGGGAAACGACTAAATAGGTGAATAGCTTTGCAGCAATTGTTGACAGCCTGCTTGCAAGTTGCATGCCACCAGGGATTCCCAGGACACCTTGGGGTAGAGGAGGATCTAAGGGGATTTTTTTTTTTTGTCGTGTTCAGAACCACAGTTTCAAAAGAACTGTATGCTGTAGTTGCAGTATCTGACCTTTCAATGCATGAGGAGGCCAAATCTGCTGCCCATGCATCCCATGTTGTGGCAGGCACATTGTTGAAATTCCAATGCGGGCAAAAGGTTAGGCGTGGATAGAAGTGATTACAAGAAGAGAGGAGTACAGGAAGATGGTCATCCCCATGGTCAGGTGCTAGGCAGATGGCAAATGAGTGAAAGTGTCAAATGGCAACAAAAAGGTCAAGGTTGGATGTAGCTCAAGAAGCAACGTCTACTTTGGTAGGAAAGTTTGGAGGGTTCAATAATAGGAGAACTTCACTGTTAGTGAGGAAGTCAAAAAGGGCATGACCAGTTGGGTTTCTAGAGTTCCTCAATGGTTCCCAATGTTGATGGTGGGCATTAAAATCTCCACATACATCACCACAAGATACCAACTGAGCAAAATAATGAGAAAATTGTGGCAAAGATACATTTTACATGGATTGTAGGCAAAGAGTATGCGTGACCAAGCCAAATCTATGTCTTTGTCTACTGCCAGGGTGTCTCACCTTGGTTGCCTCAAGACCACCCCATACCCCAGCAAGGCCAGAGTGCAGAGCATGACAGGAGGCACAAATGCCACAGCACGCCAGACTGCAAAGACCGGCAAAACAATGGAGCGGAAAGAACTGGAAATTTGTGCTTCAGGTAACTGATCATACAGCAGTCATGTTGGTCACAATATAAAATATACACATACATATATACACACATATACACATAAACTGAAAAAAAAATACATACATGCTCACACACACATCCCTACAAATAAATTAAACGTCATCAGCCTAGTCAAAATCTAAAAATTTCTCATACATCAGATTAGCAAGGGCTTGCTTATAGAAAGTGATATCTGTCAACTGCACTATGTCAGCAGGCAAGCCATTCCACACACCAACACATCTCACACTGAAGGACCTACTGCGGACACCAGATGAGCGATGAGGAAATGCCAGCTTCAGCCCATGACCTCTCGAACCAACTCTTGGAGCCAAAGAAAACATAGTTAGCAAACCCTCTGAGTTTCCATGCAAAATTTTCCAATATTTGATCAGGTCTGCTCTAAGAAGCCAACCCTTGATGGAAAACAAATCCAGGCTCCTCAAAAAATCACCATAGTCCATGCCAGAAAGTCCATCAATATTTTTAGTCCATATACACTGGACAGACTCCAGCACCCTGGAGTCCCTACAATATCCAGTGATCCAAAGGCAGGATGCATACTCAATAAGGGGACAAATATGCAAAACGTATAGGGACAACATAAATTCCCGCGACCTGCAAACAGTTGATCTCAACAAACAGTTGGTCAACCCACCAGCCTTTGCAGCCACCACACGAATATGATGGTGGAATCGGAGACTGGTATCTACATTGACGCCCAAGTCTCTGTGTGTAGGAACAAACTTCAACACTCTGCCCTGCAGGACGTACTGGTTAGCTGGAACCAAAGCATCAAAATCAATACGACCTCTAAAAAAACGCAGCACAACACACTTATCTGGATTCAGTGCAAGGTTCCATGACCGTGCAACAGAGTCAACTGCATCCAACCCATTTTGCAGTGATTGGACACCTTGAGCGGCAGACTCAGTGTCCTTGCGCGACACAGTCTGCAAAAGCAACAAGTGGCACTGACCTGTGCTACACACTAACAGGAATTAAAATAGTAAGTCCTCCAAAACCATCAAGTTGGTCTCTGCGGTAAATATGGTACCCCAGAAGGTGGAGGTTCTGTGAAGAATGAATGTGGGTTTCAGTGAGGCTAATGGCATTTGGAAGAATTGTGGACAAAAACTGCTTAAACTCAGACAACTTTTGCAGTTATCACCTGCAATACCACTACAGAAAGAGAGTTTGAGGATTGGAAGTGGAAACAGGTGAAGCTATGAAGAGGAAAATAGTGAGGCAGAAAGAGATTGAAGAAGAGCAGAGAAGATGTCAGCTATGGGAGAGTCCGTAGGGAGGCTGGAAAGGATCCAACCCAGAAGCTGTTGAAGTAGAGATTTAGGAAGAGTAAGGACAGGGGATCCAGGTGCTGAAGAGATACCAGAAAAAGCAGAGTGTGAATGAGGAAGAGAGGAATCTGAAAGGGGTGAACTTAGGCAGGGTGAGCCTATAGCGTCAGCAGGAGAGTGGCACGTCCCTTCCGAGTTGTACCAAAAGTTGCCACCAAGAACTTTAGCGTACTCTGCTGTCAAGTGGGGAGGTGTTTTCTGTCACTGAGCTGATCAGAGGCTGATAAAGTAGGGCAAGATGAAACATAAGATGATGAGAGTGAGGCAGCTGAGTTTGTGACAAGGTTTGACCAGGATTTCAAAGAGGATTTAAAGTTGACAGTAGCCTGGAAAGGTGTCAGAGAACGAGCAGTAGAGGGCAATATGAGAGGTTGAAGAGAAGTCAGTTTCCCTGGGCTGGAGTAGAGTGATGCATAACAGACAGATGATTGATCTCTGTAAAGGTTGCCAAATTGCACTTGAGCTGCAATTGCCAGAGCTGCTTTATAGAATTTGCATTGTGCTGATGAGTAAGCATGTGAAGAGCCAGGCCCACAGGCAAAACAGTGCAACTTGTTTGATTCTTCACAGGCTGTGATAATATGGTCGTTAGTTGAGCACTCAGCACATCGTGCATTGCGACGACATGAAATAGTACCATGACCATACCTTTGACAGCAACAACAGCAGATAGGTGGTATGTTGAAGGGAAAAACACGGAGAGAAACACTCTCATAGAACACCCGCTCAGGGATTGCAGCTGCATTCAATGGAGTTGCGCATGGAGTCAACGGATGAGATGGCCATATCTGAGGCTGAGAGGGGTTTTCTAGGGTTGAGTTTATTCACTGACAAAATAGCATTTGTAGCACAAGAAGATAAAACAGTCAAGAGTGTCATGATTTGGGTTTCTGAAAGGGTTAAAATTCTTCTGTCATCAATACCTATCAAATCAAAAGCAACTTCTCCAATGTATGGAGTGTGGGTCAGAGGGACTTCAAGAATGTATTTTACTTTGTTCATGACAAATTGATGAGGTGCAGAGTGAAAGGCAATGATTTTATTGGTTTGAATCTGCCCCACAATGACTGTCCCATTTAGATTTCTCTCAAGGGAGTTGGGGATCAGGCACGTTAGTGCAGTCCATTTTGGTGAGGCTTGAGGGGAAGAAGTTGAAGGGGAGAGCCTTATGATCTTCAGGGAGGATGAGGCAAGCAGTTGGTGACAATAAGCAGAGGAGAGGTGGTTAATAGGAGATATTTTGTGCCCTGAATGGCAGTGACTTAAGATAATGCAGAGACAAAGTCTGCTGCTGCAGGTCTCTAAAATAATAATAAAAGCTTTATTAACAACCAACATGGGCATAGTATTACAATTGAGACATCTTTTTTTAAGGACAGTGAGAACAATGTTATAAAATTACCGCACACAACTAAGAATAAGTTACAGCATAGAGTTGACCGGGGTGACTCCCCGCATTTTGCGCATACTTTGAAATAGCTCAAAAAGTATGTTCCCAAGAAACTTCCTATTTACGGTGTGTATAGCTACTATAATGATCATGAAGCACATTAGGTTTCAACATTGTATCAGCAACCAAAAAAAAAGTTATTTACAAAAAACCATGCGGCGAGCTATGGCTCCTAATCTTGGGTGACTTCCAGCACTGAACGGGGTGACTTCCCGCACCCCCCATTTATAAATATTTGCATCGCAAATGAAAAGTTTGCGAGTACCAATCGAAAGAGCATGCCTTTATTAGTATATACCAGTTGCTTAAAATAAAATGTGAAGTAAAATATTACGTCTGTGACAGATGTTTTTGATGCTTGTCTTTTGCTGCTGTCATACCCGACTGTCAAAGGATTTTTTTCCCGATTTTGCAAGGGGAAACCAAGTTTTTCTTTGATAATTGCAATTAACTTAACTGGAAGTCATTTCTCCACATCCTAAACTAATTATGACCCTAAAGTATCAGTAAATGAGCAAATCTTACGAAATAACAATCTTTTTAATAATACGATATATCATGTAATAAATGTGCTACATCAATTCTATGGCAAACTTATTGCATTAACATGAATACAAGTCATGCTAGGTAAAGTATTGTTATCTTAATATGAAAATGTGATGAAAAAATTGTTCCTGAGCATTAAACATAAGTTAACACTTATGCCTAGACTTGTCACCATGTGTTATAAACATCGGGTCATAAAATTGATTACGTATCTTGAAATTAGCTGTGGTGTCATTATTGTAGGTCATTTACTTCCAGATCTCATTATATTGCATTATATGTGCATTAAATGCATTTAACTACTTTTAATTGAAGAAAACCCAGATATTTAATAACAAGATAGGTGCGGGCAGTCACCCCCAATCGTTTTTTTGCCTGGGGCAACTCCCTGCAGTTGTATATTTGTTTATAACTACAAAAGTTTATATTTTTTTCCAAAATTCTTCCTATGCAACGAATTACATTGTATTCCAAGTATCACTACCAAATTTGGTCCTAAGTCAATGGGAACTCAAGACACAAAATGGAAGTTTGCGGAACGTCAATTTTTCCAAACCAAAATTATCAGGGACCTAAAAAAACAGACCTTCACTTTGGCAATTTTTCATAAATTCTGTGTGCGTATCAAATTTCTGTAAGTAGCTGATACTTATTAACTAAGACCTGCTCTTTGGAGCCCCGTAGTCAAACGGTGACATTACTGATGTCTTGGTGCCCAAAAGGGGGGTGCGGGCAGTCACCCTGTGTTTGGGACTGCGGGAGTCACCCAGATTGACGCTACAACTCTATCCTGCTTATGCGTATAGTAATTCTCTCCATCGCCTTAACAATGACAAGACAGCAAGCGTATCATCAAAGCAGATTGCCACAAGGATTTCATTTGAGGAGTTCATAACTCGAGTCATAGGGCTGTGTGCCGATTAACGGAACAGTACCTTGATGTGATCCAATTGGTTTTCAGCAAAAACCCTGCTTGCTGGCATCAAGCGAAGGACCTGCATCAGCCGTATAAATGTGTCATTATAACTCACAGTCAATTTCCTCACGCTATACTGAAAGTATTTCCTCCACAGTGCATAACAATAGATCAGGTAATAATATTCAAGGTACTGTTCCGTAAAGCGGCACACAGCCTTATGACTCGAGTTATGAACTCCCCAAATGAAATCCTTGTTGCAATCTGTTCTCGTGATGCGCTCGCTGCCTTGTCATTGTTAAGGCAATGGAGAGAATTACTATACGCATAGGCAGGATAGAATTGTATGCCGTAACTTGTTCTTAGTTGTGTGCGGTAATTTTATAACTTTGTTCTCACTGTAACCCTAAAATAAAATGTCTCAATTGTAATACTATGCTCATGTTGGTTGTCAATAAAGATTTTATTATTATTATTATTAATATGATTTGAAGAGTTGGATTTCAGCTTCCCTTGGTGCAAACAAGAATTTTTGTTTTTGTATCAGCATGTCACCAACTGCATTTTGACTCTTTGTTTGCTTTGCAACATCCTTGTCATCAGTGCAATCAGCTGTGATGATGTGCCCTAGATATTGAAATTCATCTACATAATCCAGTGCAACACCGCCTAGTTTTATCTCAGTCGATAAGTAGTAACTAGGATCCTTTGGTCTACCTAGCATACATACAGTTTTACCAGTGTTATAAACAATATCATGGGGTTCAGCAAAATTATTACAGATATCAAGAAGCTTTTGCAATGTTGCAAGAGTTGGTGATAACAACACCATATCATCTGCATAACAAAGATTGTTAACACAACAGTTGGCGACATGACACCCTTGTTTTTCTCTACTTAGTAGGTAATTCAACTCATCAGTGTACACTTTATAAAATACTGTACCAACAGTGGCGATAGCTGACCTCCCTGCCTAATTAGGCTTTTACAAAGATAAGTGGCTGATTTTGAATTACCCAAGTGCACTAACAATTCCTGTTCCCTGAACCAAAATACATGCAAGTGCACAATATGAAGAGGGGCTCCTCTCTCAAGTCTCAAATAACTTTCTGAACAAAGTCCAATGGTTTAATCTATCAAAAGCTTTCTTGGCATCTAAAAAACACAGGAAAACAGGCAAGTCTCTACATCTGTAATACTCAAAAGTTTGTTTCAATGCGAAAATTGACATTTAAATGATATATTCCGTTTTTAGGGAGGGAGGACATAAGAGGCAGGATGATCGGGTGCTATGAGGTCGTCAGTGTCAGACAGCAGATCCGAGACGATGTCTATTCCACCCGACTGGCAGAGTGGACCACCGGACTGTTCGGCCATGCTGATTGTAGCAAAACCGAAATGATGGGTTGGTAAGGTTGTAGTCCCTACCGGAAGACTAAGGTGGTGAATTTATTGAGTGCGAGGAGAAAATAAGGCTTCAATTTACTGGTGATTTCCACAAGGAGATGAAGGTACAAAACAGAACACATCTGATACGCAGCACGGCCCGTCAGCGTTCCCAAGATTTCGTTCGTCTGATGATACACAGTTGCAAATTGTTGTTGATGGGCTTGAGTTGACCGGTTCGTAAGGTACGAAATCGAAACGCACATTGGAGAAAACACCTTGGTACAGGTGATCTTCCTCACTCAGCACAGGTTCTGCGCCGATCTGGGATTTGCAATGATTTGAGTCCTTCTTCTTCTTCGTTGCGACTCTTTTCTCTCACACACAAATGTCTCTAGGCTGTCGTCCTTCCCTCTCTAACAATATTTCATACACACATCCACCTTCTCTTTTCTCCTTTTTCTTCTCCGACAATCTTCCCTCTTCCAGCCTCTTTCATATAAATTTTCACATTTCTTCAACGAATAGCCTCGTTCTCCACATCCTGGATTCCATCCGCTCTTGGAAAAGTAGCAGCTTGCTTAACTGCACTTTCACACCGACATTATGTTTCCGTCTCCCAGCTCAGCACACTCCGGACGAAAGTTTTTAAAAGTGATCATGTATAATAGTATTTTATAAACGAAAAAAAATAATAACAAAATAAGAGACAGAGCAATCTACATGTGGCTCGCATAAATCGTTGGTGTGGTAGAAATCTACCTGTGGTTTACCCTTACAGTTCGTATATGTGTCCTCGAACCTATCTCAGAAAATGGCTCAGCGTCTCTTCCCTAGCTCCGCACAGGTCACATGCCACCTCTTCACCCTCAAATCTGTGTCTAAGTTCAGCTTAGCAGTATTTGTTCTGCACCGATTAAGCACTGTTGAAGCAAAGAAGTTATTCTGAATTATTTCCTGCCAATCTTAGTTACCAATTTTTGTTATGCATATGATATGGTGTTGTTAGCACCGACTCTTTCAGCATTGCAAAAGCTTCTAGATACCTGTAGTAATGTTACTGAACCCCATGATATTGTGTATAATAATGAAAAAACTGAATGTATGCTAGTTAGACCGAAGGGACCTAATTACTACCTATCGACTAAGATAAAACTAGGCGATGTTGCTCTGGATTATGTAGATGGATTTCAATATTTAGGGCACATCATCACAGCCGATTGCACTGATGACAAGGATGTTACAAAGCAAACAAAACGGCAAAATGAAGTTGAAAACATGCTGATACGAAAATTCTCGTTTGTACCAAGGGAAGCTAAAATCCAGCTCATAAAATCATATTGCAATCCAATTTATTGTAACGCACTGTGGAGAAAATACTTCCGATATAGCGTGAGGAAATTGACTTTCAGTTATAATGACACATTTAGACGGCTGATGCAGTTCCCTCGCTCGGCGTCAACGAGCAGTTTTTTTTGCTGAAAACCAGCCAAATCACATCAAGGTACTGTTCCGTTAAGCGGCACACAGTCTTATAACTCGAGTTATGAACTCTTCAAAGGAAATTCGCGCTGCAATCTGCTCAGGTGATGCACTCGCTGCCTTGTCATTGTTAAGGCGATAGAGAGAATTACTGCACACGTTGGTAGGATGAATTTGTACGTCGTAACTTATTTTTAATTGTGAGCGGTTGTTTAGGACTTTGTTCTCACTGTAACCCTAAATGAGTTGTCTAAATTCTAATACTAGGGCCATGTTGGTTTAAAATAAAATTATTATTGCTATTATTAATAGTATTATTATTATCAATATTATTATTTCCCTCTTCTCTCTATTCAGAGACAGCGTCTGCTTACTGTTTATCACCTCCATCCTTCTGAATATTCTCCTCTTAATTTCTCCCCACCAACACTCTTCTCC
>SDVV010042208.1:0-10364 GCA_016164225.1 Gammarus roeselii | reverse complement strand
ATGACAAGAATAGGCTAGTACATTGGTCATTTCTACTTGGGTTTACACCACAAAGAACTGGGGTGCACACACATGGAAATTGGCTCTTACCTTTGATCTCTTACCTTTGCAGCCCCCTCCAGCAGGTCCACATCAAGTGGGGAGCAGCAGAGCCGGGGGAGGCCAGCACAGCCATGCGCGCCAGTATGCTGCTGAGAACAGCAATGTCAACACAGGTATAGGAACTGGAATTAGTGCGCACTATTGGCTATCACATGAACCATCCGCATGCTATTCTGTTGGGGCATTTCAACTATACAATTCAATCTTTTAATGCATTATTCAACTTTCTGAAAGATATAAAATAAACTTCAGTTGACTAGTAACACAGAAGGAAGATGATAAACAATTGACATGTATATATATTAGGAATGCTACACTACAACAACAGAAAGAACAGTGCGTCTGTCTCTGTGGATGCTGATCCTGCCGGCCCTTCCCCTCATAATTTTTTTCCTGGAAAATTTAATTTGATTTGTGTGACCAGACTGTTAGTTTCCCAGGTTCTGGGTGGCTTAGATTTTGAAGTCATGTTCTTGGCAGCTGTCATTGCCCTTGTCTCTGATTTTTGCAAAATCATTGGACCTGTGAGTTTTACCGGAGGCCTGGAAGGAATCTCGTGTTGTTCCTATATTCAAGTCTGGTTCAAGAAGTAACCCTCTCAATTACCAACCTGTGAGTCTTACTTCTGTTGGCTGTAAGGTGCTGGAGCGGGTTATTGTGTCCCAGTTGGTGTCTTTTCTGGAAGATTCTGGTATTTTGTCTAGAAGGTCAATTTGGTTTCAGGGTGGGAAGGAGCACTGAAGACCAACTTGTGCTTACCTATGATGAGGCTGCTAATTGGGTAGATGAAGGGATGGTTGTTGATGTGGTCTTTCTGGATTTCTCTGAAGTGTTCAATGTGGTCAGTCAGTCTGTATTGTTGGACAAACTGAGATGTGTAGGTATTCCAGATGGACTGTTAGATTAAATTTGTATTTTTCTGATAGGGAGGCAAATGTGTGTTTCTGTGGGAGGAGTTGTCAGTGACTTCTGAGAGGTGACTAGCAGTGTGCGCCAGAGTTCTGTGCTTGGTCCGCTCTTGTTCCTGCTATATGTCAATCATGTTGCAGCAGATGTGGCTTGTGAGTGGAAGGCCTTTGCTGACGACTTCAAATTTTGTTTAAGTTTCCCCCGCAATGGGCAAGCAGTTTGCCTGGGTGTGTTCTCCTTGCAGAGGGATCTGAATTTGGTGCAGTCTGTGTCGTTGTCATGGAATCTCTTGTTGAACATTGACAAGTGTGTCTTTATGTGTTTTTAGAGGGGCCGTCTTGAATTGGAGCAGATTGATGATGGAACTGCTTATTATTTGAATGGTGTGGTACTTGAGCTTGTCGATTCCTTCAGGGACTTGAGAGTGCTTGTTGACTCAAGGCTGCGGTTCCATCTCCACGTGAGGAGTGTTGTAAGAAAGGCTTCCACTCTGGCGACCAGTCTGCTCTGCTCCACTGTCAATAGGAGTTCTGTTTTCATAGTCTGTTTGTTTATTACTTGTATAAGACCCATCCTGGACTGCTGCTCATGTGTGTGGAATGTGCGATATTTGGGGGATCTGAGACTGTTGGAGTCTGTGCAGTGGAGGTAGACCAGGAACATTGATGGGCTGGGTGGAATGGACTAAGGTGAGCGGCTCAAAGCAATGCAGTTTTCTGTGAGGGGGAGGTTGTTGCGTTCTGATCTTGTGAAGTGTTGGAAAAAATTTCATTGTTCTGTTGATTCAGGTTTGTCTGCTCTGTTTGAGAGAGCTCCAGATGTTGGCACACATGGGCATTCTTTCAAGCAGGTGGCTCCTTGCTGTCAGACGTTCTATAAACGCTGATTCTTTTATTCCTGCTGTGTGCAGATTTGGAACAGGCTGTCCGCTGATGTGGTGCAGTGTAATTCACTTCGGGGCTTCAAGAGGGCCCTGGCGGAGGAATTGGGGGCAGTGTTGTATGAGTTCAGCTAGACTCGATTAGTAGTGATATTGTGGCCTTGTTTGTGTTGCTGACAGTTGTGTGCAGTTGTTGACTGTCTTCATTTTTTTTTCTTTGGATCTATTGAGCGCATTCCGACCAGCATCCTGCTGCAGTGCTTGTACCGTGCTGTTCATTTTGATTGCTGGCATGCTGAGGTGTACTGCCTCCCATGCCTGCGTGCTCTGTTGGTGGGGCTGTGGGGGGCTGCAAAGGTGAGGTTCAAAGGTGAGGTGCCCCATGAATAGCTGAGTCCCCGACAGAAGCTGCCGCATCAACAGCCCCTCCCGGTCAAGCCCACAGACTTTCAAACCACTGCTGTCTCATATTTTTAGGATTGCAAAGGCGTACATGGGAAGTCTCTGAATAGTCCTTTGATGAACTTCCCCCACTGTGAAATTCTTGGAAGTCATTTTTCAACATCCTGAACTAATTATGACTTTATACAAGTAAAAATGCTGATATCTCTGCAAATTTGGAAGACAGCTCATATGATCAATAAAAACTGCATCATAGAAAATGCATCAAATGTGATCTGTCTGACACACAAATGTTTGGAATGTTTTTGTTCATTGAATTTATTAAACCTGGAGCTTTCAAGTAGCTAGCTACCAAGTTGCATCCCCAACACTACATCAGGACTATGTTGTGGTGCAGCCTTCTGCTGTACTACCTATATACTGTTTGTGTTCATACTGTGTTAAGCTTGTGTTTAACGCATAGTCATCTCTCCCCTTTCCTTTGCAAAATGCGAGTGTGATTGCTGCCGCATTGGTGCATGGGACTTGGGGATTACTTCTTTTGACCTGAACCACTAAAGTACAGCCCTATTGGTGCGCCGATGCTGCAGCAGGTGGCCCTAAGCTGGAGCCTAGGGTCTCCTGAATTGAATTCCTGGAGAGTCACATGAGAGGGATGAATTCTGTTCATTATTTGTTATGAGCATGCAGTTAATGTTTTTTTTTAATACTTCCATAGATTTTTGCAATAAAGTTTCTTGTAATGATGTGATTGAGTAGCCATGGAAAAAGTATATTGATGGATTACTGCTCCTTCTGAACAGTGAGTGCTATCAGTGAGGTGTCAGGTGTGCAGTACTGGAGCACTGCACTGTGAGCCATTAACCCTATATTTATGGAGGCTTGCCTTGAAGAGTAAGCAAGTGAGCACTGTTGCCATCGTTACACAGCAAGTTGTGTGGTGAGGGGTGCAAGAGAAGTTCCTGACTTGCATGCATCATCATCAGGTGCTTGTGGTAGATGAAGCTATTTAGTGGGAATACTGTCTGAAATATGTTATTTTGACTATAGGTTGCATTTGATTATATCATGTGGATATAGTGCAAATTCTAGTATGAAATGGTGGTAAGATATAGCTAGGTTTGATACATGTGATTTCATAATGTACAGATATGGCTAATGGTGAAATGTTTGCGTAATCAGGAAGTGATAAATGTTAATGTGGAGAAGCTTTTTGTGGGTTGGTGGTGGGCTGTTTTGTGGCTGCCAGGAATGTTGGGGGATGGGTTTTTCACAATCTGTGTTTCAGCTTTTCTTAATTCTCCTTGCTTCTGGAACCTGGCCTGGACATCCATCTGCCTTGCCTCTCAGCTTGCATCTGGGAGTGTTTCTGCGGGGCTGCACTTCCATTTGTTTAGCCTGTGGTTGCACTTCTAGAGGTGAGCGAAGCTGATTTGTTGCCAGTCACCGTCAGATTTATAGCTTCAGCCTCTGGTGCTGCATGTCTCAAGTTTACGCCTCGCCATGAACACGGCGGTCTTGTTGCGGGTGGGCGCCTCCCTCCTCTGTGTCAGCTAACTTAGTCACCCTAATAGGGCAAAACAGTTGTATGTCTATACATACATACGTCTATACATACAATGTACTGTTTATAGCTTTGTAAAGTTTATCAGCTTGCATTTTATGATCCATTGTTTTTAATCCCCTCTTTTCTAAATTGTGCAATACCATACCAAGTTGAGAGTGTAGGCTGTGATACTTATTCAATTTGTGGGCTGGTTGATCTTTTTGTTCCATAGGTATGTAAAATATTCATGACCATGTTAATTTGTTTGTCAGTTTACTTGACGCCATTGCCGCCCTCCCTGTGCTCTTGAGGTCTGCAGCTGTCTGTGGTGCCTGTAGTTTCACCCAGATAAGGTGATTTCTTGTGATGTCCCCACTACCGCTGATTCTTCTTTGCAGCATTAGGTTGAGGGTGAGAAATGTAATAACAGAATGAAGTCTAGTATACGGCCTGTGTTGATAAAACTGTGGACTGTGATCCTGAGCCTTTATTTTGCAAATAGTGATATTAACCATAACTAATTATATGAGCATTACTTTGCATAAAATATGCTGTAAATAGTCTAGGAATGTGTTGGAATGAGTATTTTATTTATGCTTGTGTGCTTTGGTTTTGTCAACGATACAAAGTGTGATTGCCACTTGTGATTGCCAGCTAGGTGTTTCAATCAACCTGGAGTGCTGAACTAGGTAATTGCTAAGTTAGAGTTGCAAGCTTTAACCAACATCTAGTGGAATTATACTGCTGTGATGACTACTGCGTAATATATTGTTTGGTTACTGTTGTTGGCTGTCCTAATGAGTTATACCCTGATATACCTTTGAAACTTTGCATAATCAAGTCTATATTGCCATAGTGAATATGAGGGTACATAACTGGTTAGGCTTTAATAATATTTTGCCTTTTCCTACAGAGTTCTGAGTTTGTTGAGTTTTTCATTTGAATTCTTATTCAGATATTTTGTCTTTTAGCCCTTGTCTAACTGCATTTTTTTATTTCTTTTTGCTTCTCAGTCTAGTTTCTCTTCAACCCAAATTTGACATTCTGGTTCCCCCTTCACTTTGCTCTAGAGCTTTTGTCATAGTTAGGTCCCCCAAGCTTTGTGACCAAATCTTATAATAAACTCTATAACCATCAAAGAGTTTGATTCTGCACTACCTGAAGTACTGTTCTCTGTTTTGTTACCGTATAACTAGTCTGGAACTGCTTGCCAGAGGACCCTGTGATAACTAATGGACTGGCGCTGTAAGTTTGGTCAGCCACTTCTAAAACTAACGGAAGTCAAACCTGCAGGGCACAGGGAATGCAGAAGTAGTCATGAGAAGCATGTAAGGCATGTGCCTACTACAAAATAGACATCAGCAGAAGAAAAGGCAGCTGTCAAAGTGACTGGAAGTGTGCATGCCAGTAGCAAGAACAAAAACAAATGGGACTCATAGCAGGGATATCAACTGGGGTGAAACATATAATGGCAAACAAAACAGTTATAAGTTGCAGGCAGTAGCTACAAGAATTGCAGTGTAAACATGTGATGGAAGTATATTCAGCTATAGTAGCTAGAAATGAAAATGGTAGATTAGCTGCAAAAGGACCCTTAATATAAAGAGAGAAATGAGAGAGTTGCTGTCATTCATAATACATGAAAAGGACATGTGGAATAGAAGACAGAAGGACTTTTTGAAAACCAAGAACACTAGACCAATAATTCCACAAAGTTACTTGTCTGCAGTTGCAAATCAGCCTTCATGCACCCAATGTGCAGTGAGGAGGATGATGTTTTAGTTTGTCTGCAGGTAGCCACAAGGATTGGGAGCTGCAGTAAACATTCTGGCCTGCCCTCATCTACACCATTTCCAATATCAATAGCAGGCAATGCTTGGTAGTATTTTATGATATCAGATAAATAGGTCTCTTACCTTTGCAGCCCCCTCCAGCAGTGCTACAAGCAAGTGAGGAGCAGCAAAGCCAGGGGAGGCCAGCACAGCCATGCACGTCAGTGTAATTTTGAGAACACATGTCAACACAGGTATAGGAACTGGAATTAGTGCGCACTATTGGCTATCACATGAACCATCCGTATGAATGACAAAAAAATAAATTCTAGAACACCACACTGTACATCAAAGAAGCATATGAAGAAGCAACACATCCAGACAGACACACACACATACACACACACACACACATACACACACACATACACACTCACATACACACACATACACACACATACACACACATACACCCACACCCACACACACACTTACCCACTCACACACACACCACAACCCACCACTCTAGCATCATAGCAATATATACATATACAAAAAAAAAAAAAAGTGGTGTGGAGGTGGTGCATCCAGCAGGTAGATCCAGTGCTAGGATACCAACATGTTACAGAAGAACCTCCCCCAACGTAAACTTATTTAAACATGCCCTTTCTTGGCAGCAATAAACTTTGATTTTCCTATCAATTATTTGAAATGGTGGTGTGTTTGGATTTGCCCCTTATTGTGCGGCGATCACCCCGGTTTGAGGGGCATACCTCCCCTTGTGTTTTTTTGTATATATAACTTTTTGTGGGCTGATAGGTAGTGCAGTTGGCAGATATCACTTGCTATAAGCAAGCCCACGCTGATCTGATGTATGAAGAATTTTTAGATTTTGACTAGGCTGACGTAGTGTAATTCATTTGTAGGGATGTGTGTGCAAGCATGTATGTATTTTTTTGTAGTGTATGTATATATGTGTATGTATGTTTTATTTTGTGGCTAACAAAACTGCTGTATGATCAGTTGCCTGGAGCGCAAATTTCCAGTTTTTTTCTGCTTCATTATTTTGCCAGGCTTTTGCAGTCTGGCGTGCTGCATCATTGTGCCTACTGCCATGCTCTGCACTCTGGCCTTGCTGGGGTGTGGGGTGGTCTTGAGGCAACCAAGGTGAGAAGCCAAGGTGAGAAAGCCATACTCACTCACCTGACAAATTGACTCAGGCAATATGACTGATTCCCTGCACCAACATTTATGATGAATGAAAAATTTAAAGTAAGAAAGGGAACAATATGTTGATTTAATCATACATGCCATAATTATTCATTTCAGGGTATTGAGAAATGACTTTCAGAAAAGTTAGTCTACAATTGTATTAGGGGAAAAAAGTCCGATGACTAATGACATTCAATAGACTGCCCTTATGACTTGAGAAAGATGGCATCATAAAAGATGCATCAAAGATGACCTGAGTAAAAAAAAAATTAACTACTGTATTTTCCTTTGTATTGAACTGATATAGCTAGCTATATTAATTTATCATGCCCTGTCTAATGGCACCCTTGTACTTTATCATTATTATAAATGGTGTGGGATGCACATGCTCACCCTGTTTGATGCAGGGGATCACCCCATTCTAGGGGGAGTGACTCAACTTCCTTCATGTTTTTTTGGTATATTTTATCTCCTGGGTCCATGATAGAATGTTAAGACTTGATTGTGTCATAGTCACAAAAGTAGTTATGCACACCCTAAATACCAAGTTTCTAGGTTATAACCATAACTTTCAGCTTATTTCAAAGAATGCTAATAATGAAGGTAGTCTCCTTTGTTGATGCTACAAATTATTATATTTTTTAATGTGAAAAATATATGTGCACCACAGATATGCCCCTTCTACTTCTCTAACATATCTGCTGGTTTTATTTTATTCGATGTAGGGTGCAAAGAGTCATCCCTAGTCACCAAGTTTGGTGAGGCACCTCACCCAACAAATTCTTCACTGTTATCAAATATGAGCAGTCAATCTACATGCATATGCAAAATGCCAATTCCAGTTTGATATTACAAATTTAATTGCAGTTGGATAAAAACTGTGCTAATTCAAATTTACCTCAAATGCTCCAACTACTGGGTTGGGGTCAGATAATAACAAGTTTTAGAGCTGCCTGCTAAATGAAAAAAATTGTATATTCTTCAAGGTATAAAAGAACATAGGGCAAAGAGTGATCTGGTTTATTTCACAGCCAGTTTACTTTCTTTACCTTTTTTGCTTCATCCATTTGCTATTGAATGAGTCAGTGGATGTTTTAATCCAAAAATGAGTTACTGTAAATGTGCACAACCAAATTCTCACAGCTTATGAATTGGCATTTTAACCAATAATGAGATGGCCAGTGCAATTTGCAATTTTTTGAAGAATAGCTACCTGACAAATATATGCATAAAACTTGGGAAAAATCTGGTCGAGTTTGGCTTTCGCATGATAACTGCTAATATTTATCTGTAATTTAATTTGTTGGCAAGATGCTATAAGTCTGGAGCAACTGATACAGCTGCACTACCCCTTGTGCGCATACACTAATGAATGAGCAATATCACTGCTCTTTATTTGTTAGTTATACTGTAATTTTTTTTTCCAGGTTCCAACGGCTGATGACTCCCCTGGATTTTTTTTGAAGATCAATTCTGGGAGACTAAGATGCGCAGTCTTATCTTCTAACATTGTGTGTGATCATGGAATCCAAGCCAATTTTTAATGCAGAAAAAAGTGAAGCAGAGAAAAACAATGGTTCCAAGGTCATTGCCCTGTTTAAGACATTACAAGTTGGTAATTCTTCCACTTCAGCTAGAATGGATCAAAGAAACTCACCTCAAAACTTGAAAAGCTTGAAGTCTCTTAATTACAAGAAGAAAGCAAATCCTGCAACATTTGGTCTAAGAGGGAGTTGCCACCCAAGTATGAACACAGATATCTCTAAGATATTGGACACGATTAGTGAAAAGTTTATGGCGGACTCTAGCGGCAGTATGAAGGAAAATAATATCAAATCAGAGCCTCGACCATTGGGTATGATGGAATCCAGCTTATTTTACAAAGATGTAGCACAAACCTCCAATTCAAGTTTTTCTGTTGGAAAAATGTCTGAAAATCTTGAAGAATCTCAATTACAATTGGCAATTCTACATTCTGCAATCCAAACTTCTGAGGAAGTGGTTGTAGGTTCTAATAATGACTCCGAGAAACAGGACCACTCTCTGATCCCTGTTCCTCCCAGAAATGCCACAAAAATAATCAATGCCAGTTATTCAAAAAGAGAGCCTGAATCACTGCGTGATTTTGATATTACCTGTGATGTTACATGTAATAGTGAGAACAGTAAAATTATAGTTGAACATTCTTATTCTTCAGGCAATGAAAGCAATCCTGTAGCTAATCCTGAGGAGTATAGAGTATTGATAACTCCCAAGGCCATGCCAGTGCAAGTTAGTAGTTCAAGTGTTAAAAAATCAGTTGATATTTTGATGCACAAAGATAAAATAAACATACTGCGAACAATGAGCAGGGTGTTCAACGAAGAGCAGCCTCAGACTAGTGTGAGTGAGGATGTTAGTTCAGCATCAGAAGATGAAGGTTCTGATAAAGTGAGCTTGTGCAGACAGCCTGAGCTTTCTTCCAATGTTGCTGCTTGCAAGCAGGGCTTTGTTGCATTTGAAGTAGGTTCTCTTTGCCAGACAGGTTTAGGCAAGGTAATAAAACAGAAAACTGTGCACACCGAGTTGACGTCAGAGCTGAAAGAAAATATTTCTTTGTCTAACAAGGAGGGCTCCTCAAGAATTCTGGTTCCAGACTGCAAAGCAAACCTCAATAGTTTCAATACCGTTGGCAATATAATAGAGCGGGTAATTAATGAGGCACCTTCCGAACTGGAAAAAATATTACCTCCACCAGTTGCCTCATCTTCCACGCACAATATGCCAAAAGCATTGCAGCAAGAGAGCATGAATGTGATCAGAAAATTGGTTTCCAATGAAGATTCTAACAATACAGACACAGATATATCAGTAACTAAAAATGATGCTTCATTTAAAGATTGCATTAAGGCTCCTTTGTGCAACGTCAACGATAGTGATAGTAATGAGAAGGTTTATCATGTATCCAGTTACTCTAGGAAAGTTAAAGAAAAGATCAATGTTGAGAGTTTGGTTGGAGAAGATGGTGAACCTATTGACATCATTGATGGGTTTAGTTTTGTGTCGTTTGAAACTCAAGATGAACTCCTGAGTTATGCTGGCATTACAAAAAGGCCAAGAAGTAAGAAAATTTTGAAACTCAAGATGAAAAAATATAATAAATCTTGTCATGCAAAAATGGTGGATTCCAAAGCAATTGATCAGGACACTGATTCTAAAGCTGCAGATGTGACAAACTCATTCATTACAACAGAAAATGAACCTCATAATAACCATGACACCAATGCCAACTCTGTCCTGGGCAAGTCCAATCCAAAAACAGATTGCTCCTCAACATTGCCACCTGCAGCAGCCAAAGAACTAATTGATGATAAAACTTCCAGTGCATTTTCCAGGTAAGATCCAGCAAGCAGTTTTGTTGATGAACAAATAGGATATGCCTGCAGGACCCTAGATACAACTATTAACTATTATAGTTTGGTCTGGGTTGAAATACTTTTTCCTAGGTGTATTATATATATATATGTATATATATATATGTATATATATATGTATATATGTA
>SDVV010042207.1:0-10364 GCA_016164225.1 Gammarus roeselii | reverse complement strand
GACCTATTGAGCGCATTCCAACCAGCGTCCTGCTGCAGTGCTTGTACAGTGCTGTTCATTTTGATTGCTGGCGCGCTGAGGTGTACTGCCTCCCATGCATGCGTGCCCTGTTGGCGGGGCTGTGGGGGGCTGCAAAGGTGAGATACAAAGGCGAGATACTTCTAGCGTTCACGTAGTAACATTTGAGAGTACGGTTTGTCACATTGACTTGATTTGCTTGACTTATTTTGCTTCTACTCTGAGGTCTTGTGTCGGAGCTAAGACTTCCGTTTTTGTGGGTTGTACTTGCAAAGCTGCGACTACTGCCTCTAACTTGGGCTGGATTGATAGCAGGAACTTTTTTGCTAGGACCTGTGGAGGTGTTTTGATGGGCACTTGTATTTGTTGTGTATCTCCTGTTGAAACGGGCGGTGGTCGCTGTGTCGTTTCGTCGGAAACTGCTGGCGGAGTTGTTGGTATGATTTTGTTTTTGTTTATTGACTTATTTATGTTGACAAGTCCAACGCCGATATTTTTGAGGATGTTTTCGATGGTATCAAGTCCATACGTGTTAATGCGAGCCTTGTTTGTGATTCTATTTAAGTTATAGTACTTTGGGTCGATCAATGTATCCCAATGATCCGAGAAAGATTTTCTGAGCTTTGCAGAAAGTTACTAGGCGGTTGTTGAGTAAAATCATCTTGCTTAACTTGTATCTACTTTGATTTGGATGGGGCAGGATGCCAGTGACATGGAGGTTCGCGTATGAAGGGGTGATGTTGTTTAGCATGGCTTTATATCTTTTCCATGTTGATTCCGTCTGCGTCACGTCTTTAGCTCCGACTTGTATTATAATTCACTTAGATGAATGTATCCCTTCCTTTGCAATTATGCCTTCGACCTTGTCAATTTTCAAATCAGCTTTGCCGAGTATTTCCAGTTGAATTCTCCCTTTTTGCTGATTTGATTTGAAGGAGGTGACATTGTAATCACCAATCACAATAATTTCCTCTGTATTCTGCGAGTCCATTCCATCGGGCAAGACATCAAATCAATTACGTGTATTGGGTCAAAAGTGGTAAGATTGTGGTCCAACTTTTGTTGCATTGTCACAGCATGGCTGCCTCCTACTTACTACAGTTGTGTACAGTGCCTCACTATCTTTGACTGAGTTTTCTATTGCTTTAATACGATCGTTTGTCTCAGCGTCTAGAGCTGAAACCTTCTTGGCAAATTCAGAGTCTAGGTGCACCTGGAGTTCTTTCAGTCGATTTTGGGTGGTCTTGACAGTTTCTTTGACTGCTGCTAATTCGCTGCTTATCATATCTTTAAATTCATTAAATTGTTTCAGCACGTTTTCCAATTTTAATTCAACAGCTAGCAATTGGGTATCCGTGTTGACTGTCTCTGTCATGGATAAGCCATTGAATGAGACAGTCTCTGTTTTGGATAAGCTATCAGAGGCGCGACTGATTTGTGCTTTCAGCTGTTTGGTTTCCTCTGCCGCTTGACTAAATTTACAGCGCAATGTCTTGCATTCCCCATTTGAGGGACTGTTACGCAAATTCCTAGCAGAGGAGCCAGAAGAACTTTGGCAACCCATAAGTTCCGGGGCGTACGAGGTGTGGCAGATGCCACATTCTAGTTTAGCCTGAACTATCTTGGACTGTTATAGAATTTACCGGTGGGAAAATGGACCGTTAGTTCTAGTTCTATTTTTTGTGATTTCTTGTAGACAGCAGATATGAATGCAATACTATAATTAGATGTGGGACGTGACAATTATATAGACGATTCAAAAACAGAATAAAAATAGGAATAATACAAATGAGTCGGAAGTCGGATTTGCGTAACGTTGGATGCGCGTTAGGGCAAAGTTACTTCCTATTGCGGAATTTGGGTTGAATTGTTGTGTGCCAGTAACTATACAAAGGATCACTATTGTTTAATTATTTTATCTGCACTAAAACCCACAAACACAGTGGTTGCAACCATATAGTGGCCCTTTTAGGGATGTAGTACCTTGCACTGTGGCAAAATTCTTTTTCTTCAACTGACCTCAAGTAAACAAGACTGACAGGAATTCTTCTTCTTCTTCTGCTTGTCAGAATTTCAGTAGCATAGACAAAAGGAATGAGAGCTAGAAATATACTGCTACTAATTGTTAGTTCCTTATAGATGAATAGGTGGCTAATCCTATAGATTAAGTAAATATGACTACTATAGGCTTCCAGCTAGCCTCTTTCAATTTAGTGCATGATATTTTCACTTGGAAATATAAACTAAGTTATTAATTGTATTATGAATAATTAGTGCCTGATTCTCTCAGGGCTTTGAAAGGTATGAAAATGATAATTGATGCTTTACTTGCTCCACTATACTGCCAGTGCTTCTGCTTGGATTTAGGATCAATGTGCTGGCTTACAACGGTTCTGCAGCATTGCTGTATTTGAATATCCAGAGCAAACTAACTATTCAATTCTCTTTGAAAGTTTGCCTTTCTTTTACTCCTGACCTTTTGGTTGGTCAAGCATTTGTCTAGCCTTTAAGATACAATTATTTTCTCCCAAACTATATAAAAGTGTATTTATATGGTCTGCTTTGCAGATGAGTATTTAGATAGCTATTTACTTCAATCAGATAACATTATGTCATTTCGTTCGTGATACTTTCTTAGATGCGCATTCTAGTATTTCAAGAATGTTTACCTTATAACTATTGAACTCGTACAGCTAACCGTATTTCTTTTCTACACCAATAGATCAATAGTCTCTCTCTTCACCAATAGATCTACTGAAGAATTGCTATGAATACTGCACTCGTTTGGTACCCAGTACTACTAGTATCAATGGGCTTGACTACTGAAAGCTTTGCCAAAACGGTGGGTACCCAGGACTCTACCTAACAGATAAACTTGGCAGGCAACCACTTGAAGCTTCACCAAGTGTTGCTGACTCAGGTGGCTCCACGGGGAATGTCTACAGGAAGTCTAAACTTCCTAACAAAGCACTACAACTATAAACAGAATTCCCCTAGATATGGCTAGGAGCAGATAACGACTAAAAGGACATGAACTATAATGGAAACCAAAGTCCTCAACTACTAAGGTGATCTATTGATCCCTCTAGATGATTGGACTTGAAGGTCTGCTCCTGATTTGTATGGAGATAACTACACAGAATGACCAGTGGTCAAACAGCTTAAACTTAACACTGAGAGGTGTCTCAGCTGTACTCAAGCCACTAATATACCCTTTGACCAGAACAACTTAGTCAATGAACCTAGTCACCGTTGCTAAGTTGAACATCAGTCAGCCAATGATCAGGATGGGTAATAGCTGAGGGGATATTGGTAAGGGTTTTCCACTGATGATAGATTAGGACTATGGGTCAACTTCCTAGCTGCATATCAAGCCGATAGTTTTGCTCATAACCCTAGTGGATATTATGGTTGAATGAAGGGTACAGTTTAATTATGTTTACTTTAAACCTAATCTCAATGGAATACCAGAGTGATGATGTTTTTATCACAGCACTGATATTGATGCAAATTATCAATTGACAAGTTACATCATTGAATGCATGTCATGAAAAAGACAGAAGTAGAGCAATGATTTTAAATACCCATCCAATTCTATATGATTATTTATCATGAACTATCATGAATCAAGATTAGACCTTTGTGCTGAGTGTTGGAGCACTTATAGATCACTATATTAATAGGATCAAACCAACAAACAATCAAATAATGCTGTGAACAGCTGAAGTTGTGCCCTATTATAATTCACCCAGTCTAACAGCTTGCCAGTGAATTAACAAGCAAGTGATTGCACAGCAATTAAATACAAAGGTGTCATGTATTTGTCTGCGTTTTGGAGGTCTCCCTGAGAAGAGAACAATAACATTGAATAAACATGTTAATAGGTGAAGGTAAACTCCTGCATACATAAATAGGAGGGTACATCTCACCTCATTAAACTTTATACAAACATCAACAACTAGTTGATGAAACAACACGGAATGCAGAAGAAACACAGAACTATAAACTACTTCTTAGAATAATTAAATAAACTGCTCAACCATCTGTTCTTTGAGACCACAAGTTGATTGATCTCTGCTTGGAAAACAGCAGGAAAAAAAACTCCTAACCTACATAGATGGCGCTCTCACCTTTGCCTACTAATGGCGAGACAGCAGCATACAGGCTCTTCTGGCGAAATGTGGCTCTCGCTGCACACAAGGCAACGGGGCTTCACGTTAGTGATGTAGCTGGCCGTGGCAATCAAGGTCCCAGTGACTGAGTGCTCTACTGCCAATTCTTAGGCTTTACCAACTAATCTGTGACAGAAGACAGATACACAGGTTAAGGGAACGTGATGGGGGTGCCACGGCACCCCACAACAGGTTGCAAAGCTAAACTAATTCGTAGCTGCTCCCATCTGCTTCTCGATAAATAATTGATATCAGGATCCTGGGCACCAACCTTGTACCAGACATGACCGGCGGAATATCAGAAGATGACGAAAAAAGAATTACAATTCAGTAAATGGGGTGTTTTGAAATCGTAGCACAATTCTAAGCTTCAAGATATAAAGTTGTACAATACAATGATACTACCTGATACAGGATACTTGTGGTTTTGTTTCAGGGAACTGGCCACATTTGATAATGTTGAGAATCGTAATACCAGTAACATCTTGAAATACGGTTATAGACACACAGCTAACACGTTCACAGTTAATATATAGGAAAAACAAACCAGAGCGGAATTCTAACAGGGCGACATCCTAACAGATTTGCCCAACCAGTGCAGAAATGCCTTTTCAAATTATAATTATAATTATGCAGTGACAAAAGCCGTTTCATTTGAGATGTTCAAAATCAGTATACCCATACCCTTAATAACATTGATAAAGTACAAACAAGTAATATGAGCACAGCTGAAATAAACATAAACTAAGTTAAGATGGAAATTGAACTAATAGAACACAATGGAACTAATGACACTTGTTTTTACTGAGTGGAAATAGTTTTTTTTTTTTCTGATGTTAGTCGGCGTCAGTCTGATGATGCCGACAGAGTATGTCACTTGTGGGATAAGTTTCTGGTCATCTCAGCACAAGAGAACATCATTTTCCTTTGGCGCTTAACACTCATAATACACTATTTATCGTCGTTTTAAGAAATATTTCTGCACTAAAGCAATATTGTTACAAGTGCCATTTAAATGTTGGATAAAATGTTTTGAGTGCGCACCATCAAGAACATTTAAGTATACACGCATTGAAACACCAAAGTAGACATGAATTGAAACACTACTTTGATAACCAGACAACCTGTAGCTTGAAAGAGTCTTCCAAAGATGAGTTTTTTTTTTGTATGATGTCCAGAGTCGAGTCCAATCAGCTGTGATGGGGTGTGTCCAGGCAAGGCCTACTCTTGAAGGCCCCCCTTGGTCCAGGTCAGCTGAGAGGTGAGGGCGAAGGGCGCGCGGGCTTCGTTGGCAAGGCAGGATGGCTGCGGTTACAGCTTACTTGGCGCGGGGTTCGTCGGACGAGTGCAGTTGTAGCAGGAATCGAAGTTCCCAAGGATGTGATGCTTTGCTCTGTGCTGAGCGTTTTGAATGCAATGAACAGATGTGCAGAGAGGGCGATATAGTAATGTGCAAGGACCGCAATGAATTGATGTGCAGAGAAGGCAATGGAGTAATGTGCAATGAACGCAGTGAACTGATGTGCCGGGAGGGGCAGGAAGCGCGAGGCTCTGTTTGCGGTAAGCAGTGTCGGGTAGGGGTGAGGTTTTTGGGTGTGTGGCTTACCAAGGCGCAGAGAGTTTGCGGTTTGCTTGCTTCTCCACTGTAGATGGGGAAGCCGTCAACTGTCAACAATGAACTGTTGATGGTGGTTCCTCACCATCAACTTTCTTCTTTCAAGTTTGTGGTTTCTTGCTGTCAGACAGACTATAAAGGCAGATTTTTATTCATGTTGTGTGCAGGCTTGGAACTGACTGACCTCTGATGTGGGGCAATGCAATTCAAGTGGGTCTTGGCTGAGGAGTTGTGTGGGGGGGGGGGAGTGTTTGAATTTTGTTAGACCCAATAATTCAATTTTGGGGTTTTGTCTGTGTTTTTGTCAGTTGTTGGCAATTGTTGAGGGTCTTCCGTTTTTTTTGTTGACAAATGAAGCGCATTCTGACCAGCGTCCTGCTACATTTTTGATTTTTTATTGCTATCACGCTGACGTATAGTGCCTTCCATGTCTGCATGCCCTGTTGATGGGGCTGTGGGGGCTGCAAAGGTGAGAAAGCTGAGATACAACATCACAAACATTATAGGAATTTGGCAAACAACTAAGATGCTGTTCTTAACTTGTGATATTCTTACTTACCTAATTGAATGAGTTGTAAATTGAATGACATTTGAGTGAAATGAATGATAGTCACATTATTTGATATTTTGCATTTATTTTGCCGGTCCAGAAAAATGAATTGTATTTTTTTTTACTACAATTAATTTCAAGGCACTCCTAATAGCAATGGAAAGGTTTTAATAATTTGTCAAAGTATATATTTGAATATCTCACCTTTGTATTGCACCTTTGCAGCCTCCCACAGCCCCAACAGCACCGCCAACAGGGCACGCAGACATGGGAGGCAGTACACCTTAGGGCGCCAGCAATCAAGATGAACAACACGGTACAAGCACTGCAGCAGGACGCTGGTCGGAATGCGCTCAATTGATCCAAAGAAAACAAAACAATGGAGACAGTCAACAACTGCAAACAACTGTCAGCAACACAAACAAAGCCACAATATCACATCAAATTGAGTCTAGCAAAACTCATTCAACACTGCCCCCAATTCCTCCGCCAGGGCCCTCTTGAAGCCCCGAAGTGAATCACACTGCACCACATCAGCGGGCAGCCGGTTCCAAATCTGCACGCAGCGAGAATAAAAAAATCTGCGTTTATAGTCCGTCTGTGACAGCAAGGAACTACCAGCTTGAAAGAATGCCCACGTGTGCCAACATCCGGAGCTCTCTCAAACAGAGCAGACAAACCTTTATCAACAGAACAAAGGAAAATCTTCCAATCTTCCTAGTCCACCTCCTCTGCACAGACTCCAACAGTCTCAGATCCCCCAAATATCCCACATTCCACACACATGAGCAGTAGTCCAAGATGAGTCTTATGAGTAATAAACAAAGAGACTAAGAAAACAGAACTCCTATTGACAGCAGAGCGGAGTAGACTGGTCGCCAGAGTGGAAGCCTTTCTTACAACACTTCTCACATGGAGATAGAACCGCAGCCACGAGTCAACAAGCACTTCCAAGTCCCTGAAGGAATCGACAAGCTCAAATACCACACCATTCAAATAATAAGCAGTTTTGTCATCAATCTGCTCCAATTCAAGACAGCCCCTGTAAAAACGCATAAAGACACACTTGTTAATGTTCAACAAGAGATTCCATCACAACAACATACTGCACCAAATTCAGATTCCTCTGCAAGGAAGACACACCCAGGCAAACTGCTTGTACATCGCAGGGGAAACTCTAATAAAGTTTGAAGTCGTCAGCAGGAACAAGAACGGACCTAGCACAGAACCCTGGGGCACACCACTTGTCACCTCTCAAAAGTCACCGACAACTCATCCCACAGAAACACACACTTGCCTCCCTATCAGAAATTTTATGAATCCAATCTAACAGTCCATCCGGAATACCCACACATCTCAGTTTGTCCAACAAAACAGAGTGACTGACTACATCAAACTCTTTAAAGAAATCCAGAAAGACCACATCAACAACCATTCCTTAATCTACCTGATCAGCAACCTCACCATAAGTAAGCAAAAGTTGGTCTTCAGTGCTCCTTCCCACCCTGAAACCAAATTGACCCTCAGACAAAATGCCAGAATCTTCCAGAAAAGACACCAACTGGGACACAATAACCCGCTCCAGCACCTTACAGCAAACAGAAGTAAGACTCACAGGTTGGTAATTGGGAGGGTTACTTTTTGAACCAGACTTGAATATAGGAACACAAGATTTCTTCCAGGCCTCCGGTAAAACTCCCAGGTCCAATGATTTTCAAAAATCAGAGACAAGGGTAATGACAGCTGCCAAGAACATGACTTCAAAACACCTGGGTGAATGCCATCAGGTCCCAAGGCAGAAGATTAGTCTAAACCACCCAGAACCTGGGAAACAAACAGTCTAGTCACACAAATCCCATTAAATTTTCCAGGAAAAAAGTGATGTAGGGAAGGGCTGGCAGGATCAGCATCCACAAAACAGAGGAAAAAAAAGTCAACAAACAGCTGACTCATGTCTCTCTGACCAGCAACAACCTCACCAGATGGAAGCTTCAGAGGACCAACAAAAGGACAGCCCTTCTTTCTTCTTCTGATATAGGAGTGAAACATCTTGGGAGTAACAGAGAAGTTGTCTGCTAATTTCTGCTCATACAGACACTGGCTGTGGCGTGAAAAATATCTGTACTCAAAATTGAGCCCACTAAATCCCTGCAAGGATGCTAACACCTCCTCATGCCGCCTACCAAGCTTCCCCATCAAAAGCTTATACTGCGCCCAAGCCTTAGATCTACTGGTCATCGGTTCGCTAGGAGGGCCCCGCAACCAGCTTGGTCGTGAAGCAGAGTCTCGAGTGGGAACAATCTTGTCCACAAGGGAATGGACTATTGTCTGAAACAAACTTTAATTCTCCTCCACAGTGCCATACAAAAACTCATAATGCCAGTCAACACTCTCTAAAACCTCTCTCATGCTCCTCCAATCACCCCGAGAGCACATAACTGATTTCAAACCAGGATCCCCGGTAACATCATTCAGCTGAAAGATATACTCCACCAAGACAGGGGCATGGTGGCACCCTGGAAGAGGCAAAACCGCCACAGAAGACACCCAATCCTCCTCCGTAGTCGACACCAGATCAAGAATGCTACCCGAATCAACAGAAGTACCTTCCCTCAATATTAAATTTTGTCTATGTCCCAACTGATTGTTTGTTAGAGCAATATTGGTGCAAATCTTCAACTGCATGTTTTCTTATTGTGTAAATTTTATTCGAAGATTCCCTCTTCCATGTTCAAGAAAAACTGTAAAATCCTGAAAGAGATTGTGAACAGGTGAGGAACAGGAAAAGACAGAGCAACAGGTCTTCTTGATGTGCATTGTTGTAGATGGCGTCGACGTTTTGAAACACAAGCTCTATAAATAGGTGAGGAAAAAAAAAGACATAGAGCTAGAGTTTTACTTGACATGCATTGTTGTAAGTGGCATCAAGGTTTTGAAACAAAAACACAATCCACACTTACACACACACATAGAGAACACATGATAAATGTATGACATACGCTTCAGACGATGAAATACTTGCATGAAAATGAAAATGAAATAGGACTAGCATCGATCTGCATGATTTCCTGCGGTCGATAAGCCTAGATGATTCCCCGCACCCCTATTGGGCATCAAAACATTGGAAATGTCACTATTTGACTTGGTATGGGACTTGGATGAGCAGGTTTTTGTTAGTATGTTGCTTTCAGTTACTTGTAGAAATTTGATCTGCGCATGGAATTCACAAAAAATTGTCAAAGTGATGGTGTATTTTTCAAGTGCTCAAAAAATTTTGGTTCAGAAAAGTTGAGGTATCACATACCTTGATACAAATGCTAAAGTTGCCAATGGAATATGGTCAAATTTGGTGGTGATGCTGAAAATATGTTGTAGTTTGTTGTGTGAACAGCCTTTTCTAAAGCAATGTATATTTTACTAAACATAAAGCTACTAATGTACAACTGCTGGGTACCACCCCAAATGGAAAAAAAACATGAGGGTTTTTCCTCCCACACATATTTGGTTATAAAATATATATTTTTTCTTTATTGAATTGAAAAGTGCTTGAATGTATTTTTTTACACGTGTGGCATCTGGAAGTAGCTAAATGACCTAAAAAACAATACCACAGTCACTTTTGAAGTATGTAGCCAATTTTATAATGATCAATGTTTATACCTCAAGTGACAAGTCGAGGCCAAAGTGTGAATGTTTTTTATGATGCATTCATAGTAAGGTAACAAACAATACCATACCTTGCATGCCTTGTATTCATGTTGATGCAATTAGTTTGCTATAGGAATGATTTTTTTTTTTAATATTTAGCTACTGAGTAAGTCATCATTATTCCAGGGTATGAAGAAAGGACTTCAAGTGAAGTTAGTTTGCAATTATCAAATAAATAAAAATTGTTACCCACAATTGAATAAAATGAAATCCTCACGACTGATAACAATGACTGTAGCATACGAAAAGCATCAAATATGACTTGTAAATTATTTTATTTTTAACAACTGATCCATACTAT
>SDVV010042206.1:0-10364 GCA_016164225.1 Gammarus roeselii | reverse complement strand
TGTTAATTGCACGTGAGCAGGCACAGCTGTTAATTGCACGTGAGCAGGCACAGCTGTTAATTGCACGTGAGTAGGCACAGCTGTTAATTGCACGTGAGCAGGCACCGCTGTTAATTGCACGTGAGCATGCACAGCTGATAATTGCACGTGAGCAGGCACAGCTGTTAATTGCACGTGAGCAGGCACAGCTGTTAATTGCACGTGAGCAGGCACAGCTGTCCATTGCACGTGAGCAGGCACAGCTGTCAATTGCACGTGAGCAGGCACAGCTGTCAATTGCACGTGAGCAGGCACAGCTGATATGAACGTGAGCAGGCACAGCTGTTAATTGCACGTGAGCAGGCACAGCTGTTAATTGCACGTGAGCAGGCACAGCTGTTAATTGCACGTGAGTAGGCACAGCTGTTAATTGCACGTGAGAAGGCACAGCTGTTAATTGCACGTGAGCAGGCACAGCTGTTAATTGCACATGAGCAGGCACAGGTATTATGAACGTGAGAAGGCTTATTCTCCGACAAACAATAACCTGCAGCCATGTTTTGGCATGCGGCATAGGCCACGAACAACAATGTTCAGTTGCCAACAATAGGATTGCACGAAGTAGGAGCTCATGCAACATCTTACAGGAAAATATAAGCTGTTTCACCTGATGAATGGTTCAGTTTTCATTGAAACCACAAAAAAATTAGTGTATGCAGTGCAAGAAAAATTCATAGATAAAATCCATTGTTACTAAAAACTACAAAAATATAAGTCAATATTGAAGAATGAAGAGACAAAGTTATATTAATACATAATTCGTATCCTAGACATTAGATTCCCATCCTCGACATTAGATTCCCATCCTAGACATTAGATTCCCATCCTAGACATTAGATTCCCATCCTAGACATTAGATTCCCATCCTAGACATTAGATTTCCATCCTAGACATTAGATTCCCATCCTAGCCATAAGATTCTCATCCTAGCCATAAGATTCTCATCCTAGACATAAGATTCTCATCCTAGACATTAGATTCTCATCCTAGACATTAGATTCTCATCCTAGACATTAGATTCTCATCCTAGACATTAGATTCTCATCCTAGACACTAGATTCCCATCCTAGACATTAGATTCCCATCCTAGACATTAGATTCTCGTTCTAGAGATTAGATTTTTATCCTAGAGATTAGATTCCCATCCTAGAGATTAGATTCCCACCCTTCAGATTAGATTCCCATCCTAGAGATTAGATTCCCATCCTAAACATTAGACGCCCATCCTAGACATTAGACGCCCATCCTAGACATTAGACTCCCATCCTAGACATTAGACTCCCATTCTAGACATTAGACTCCCATCCTAGACATTAGACTCCCATCCTAGATATTAGATTCCCATCCTAGATATTAGATTCTCATCCTAGATATCAGATTTCCATCCTAGAAATTGGATTCCCATCCTAGAAATTGGATTCCCATCCTAGAAATTGGATTCCCATCCTAGACATCAGGTTTGGGTACGAAGATGGAAGGTAAGACCGGTTCCTTTACTTGACATCCATTCAATTTCTAACAATTGGTCGCATGAGATTCTTTTCTAGAATATTTCAGAGTTTCTTTGAAGTCCAAGTTGAATGTTTGCATGAGGAGGTGGCCGAGTTACTCAGAAAAGAGAGTGTGTTTGCGTTTTATTAATTAATCTGACTAAACCAAATATTCATGGAATAGGCTGATCCTAACGAGGCCGATACTATAGGCCTATTCTTAATTGTGACGTTGATGATTACCGCGACACGACGATCCTTATGAAACGTTCTTTTGTGCAAAACGTCCCATTCACGCAGGTCCCCTCCCCCACCCCCCACCCCAGCGGGTGCCTCTCCCCCCGCGTGCCGCAGAGCCTCGACAAGTGCTAGAGGCCGTCGAGCTCTTATTTACCGCCGCCGTTATCATTAACACTACCCAAAACAATAACAGGCAAACAGTGGCCGGCTGCCGACGGAGGAATGCTGATCGGAGGTGACCACAGGGGATCGGGGTAGAGAAGGGGGGTGGGTAGAGAAGTGAAGAGATGGCAGTGAACAGAAAGAAACCAGGTAATGATGCCGGGCATGAAGATATTAAGTAGCGACTCCGATAACAGCTAGGAAGAGAAGAAACACACAATAGAAGTACATCGATAGTTGACCCTTGAGTCAGGATACATATATATGAAAGCCATATCCATGGTAGTACAATTTGAGTGGAGACGACCTTGGAGATGGTCAAGATACCCTATAGCAAGAAATATCCTGTAGCTGAGTATTCTAAAGTGTTTTGTTAGTAGTAAAATACATGAAGATTTAACAGTCTTGACCCCTATATGTAACACTGGTTACAACATTGATTACACTCGTACCAATCAATACGTGACTATGCAAAACCGAGACCTGAGGTGGGTGCCACCTACCTACTACTACGGCACGCTCCACCCTCCGCTGAACTGATCCCCACTGTCTAGAGCAGGAGCCGCAACTAGACGCAACAGAGTACGACACTTGGTACGAGACATGGCGATCATTTGAAGCGACGGATGGCCATCAGCAGCGCTTTGTTTGCTACAAGAGGCGCAAAAAACGAGCCTTTGTACCCCCCGAGCACCTTGCCTGCTTGCCGAGCTATATTTGAAGACACTTCACCGCCGTTGCCGTCGGTAGGCTTGGTGGTAGCTAGGCTACGGGATCCAAGGTTTTTTGACGTGATAAAATGAAGGGGTTACCAAATACAGCTGGTTATCGTCCGCCACAGCGGGGACGGTCTTGTCACTCAGCATTGTCTGTTACTTGTTGAACCGAGGCAAGAAATGACGTGCAACAGAAAACGCGTGTATCAAATAAGTCCAAGGTGACCAATTTTTTTTTCGTTAGAACCTAATTTTGAAAATATCAAAACAAATTTTGATAAAAACTCCATCTTCAACTTTGCGTGTGCTGGTCTTTAGTTGGGCCATGAATTGTTGGAGTGAATGCATTCATATTAGCAAAGGCTTAGCATTTAGAATACAGTCGCTTGAATAAAATGTGACGCAGAGACACCTGGAAGGTAGCCAAGCTCACATCCGGTTGAGAAGAAAGGAATTTCTGAAAATGCCGACGTGATGCTCTTCTCATGATGTTGTTCTTTAATTTATGCTACAAAGCGTTTTGCATTGCGGCTCTCTTCTGCCGCTTGAGAAGGAAAGCCTGAAAAACGGCCTAGAACCCAAAATTTGTGTCGTAAGCGCGACAAAATTTGTACGCGTTCTGAGCTCAAGTTTGAAGAAAAATTAAAGACGACGTGGAACTCTACGTACATGTGGTATACTTCTTTAATTTGAGCCATAAAAACATCAAAATCCATGCATAATTGACAAAACCACTATATTTGTAAAGCAGGCATGCATGGAGGTGGGACCAGTGGGCTGCCGGACGCAGGCAATGCCAAAAAACGCTAATTATTAAAAATACAATGTTTGAAATTTCCAAAAACAAATATTAAATAAAGTATTGTTGTACTCCACAAGGCCATTTAAATTAGGTAATGTATGTCATGAAAACTTCCTAACTGTTGAAGTACAGATTTTTGTCCAATTGTTGCAAGGGCAGGCAGAGACGGTCGTACATTTTATTCGGGCATTGCAAGGGGCAGGCAGAGACGGACGTACACTTTATTCGGGCATTGCAAGGGGCAGGCAGAAACGGACGTACACTTTAATCGGGCATTGCAAGGGGCAGGCAGAGACGGACGTACACTTTAATCGGGCATTGCAAGGGGCAGGCAGAGACGGACGTACACTTTATTCGGGCATTGCAAGGGGCAGGCAAAGACGGACGTACACTTTATTCGGGCATTGCAAGGGGCAGGCAGAGACGGACGTACACTTAATTCGGGCATTGCAAGGAGCAGGCAGAGACGGGCGTACACTTAATCCAGGCATTGCAAGGGTAGACAGAGACGGACGTACACTTGACCCAGGCATTGCAAGGGCAGACAGAGACGGACGTACACTTAATCCAGGCATTGCAAGGGCAGACAAAGACGGGCGTACACTTAATCCAGGCATTGCAAGGGCAGACAGAGACGGACGTACACTTTGTTGGAGTGTTACAAGTGGCAGACAGAGATGGACGTACACTTTGTCCGAGCGTTGCAAGGGGCAGTTAGAGACGGACGTACACCTTTTTTAGAGAAACAAGGTACAAATATTTTTGAACGAAATATCATTTTAATGATAAAAAACGGCATTGTTAAACAATATGTCTCCCCGCTGGGGCAAGGAGACATAATAGAGGACACCAAGACGCGCCATTTGAAGTATCCACTATTGGATGGCCTTAGTGTTGCCAAGTGATAAAATCATCTTCTAGGTCTTATGTATGAAATCAGCTGCCTAAAAAAATAGTGCGTTGTACCATGGCTACGGATGAGCGCAAGCCAACGTTAGCTTAGATCTAATGGAGTAGCCGGTGCTGGCTGCCACCCGACGAATGTACAGTAGCGAAAAAAAAATCGTTTATGGATAGTCTATGACCAAAAAAAAAAATAGGTTACCACGTGGAATTTAACGTGATATAAAAATTTCTTATGGTGTTATATCTGGACATTCCTCCTAAATGGATTGTATTAGTAAAATTTCCAATGAGTTCAAATATCAAACAAAAAATTATCATTGAAGATTTCACCAAATCTTCAATCACAAACGAATTTTCTTTCGCTACTGTACCTAAATCGATGGTAACTCAAAAAAGGGTTGAGCAAAAGCGTGCGGGCCTTGGCATTCTTTTATATTGTGTTTGGTATTACGCCGCCTAAAAATTACATGTAGAAGGCATTGCCAGTTGTATTCAAATAGCTGTATGATAAACGGTTCATCTCAAACATGCAATTGAGTTCACATACAGGTAGCGTCACGATGATTGAAGAAGTTTCAACCATCAAGTTGAATACGTTGCAAGATGAACAAGGCGGCCAGCGCGCTCTGAACGACGAGGGTGTAGTAGGTCTGTAGGTACTAATCTTGTCTTTTATCGTCCCAACCTTGCTACTCCCAGGAGATGCGCCCATTGACGGACACGATCCACCTCCTTCATCCAGATCAAGTACCCGTCGTAAAGGCGAACCCACTTACATCTGAAGGTTCTTAAACAGCAGGCCAGTAAACACAGGAACAGCGACAACCCTCTTCAAAAAGTATCCTGGGTGTTGTTCCTGCTGTCCGTTCCCGACGTGTCAACCCTTGTTTGTAGACAAGGTCTCTTTCTCAAGCTTGTAGGACGACTGCCTCTTCGGTGGCTCACGAGACCGGGACTATCTTGACTCATCTGCTAGACGGAGTCGCATCTGAATGGTAGATTATGGAAGCGAGGACAGGCGTGCAGAAAGGGACGGCTCAGGCGTTATCAGGCCACATCACGTTAGGAGACCGCAGGGACACAGCTCACGACTGGGGCAGCCAGGCATTGGTAGCCAATACACGTGATTGATAGGAGGCAGGATATCAGATGATCAAGATGATTACGTTCAACGTGGCATCAACTGTATTTCATTGTTCAATGAATTCATCGTGTGAGTGGTTGTGAACTGAACCGATCACAGTGGCACTGTTGGAGAGAAAGCTGGTAACCAATGTAACAATTAATACCAGCCAAGATACTAAATCCAAGACACTGGATCAGACATCATCATTGGGTTATACGACTCTCTTAGACATGAACGCTTCTCCAGTTGGAAGAAGTAGCTTCACTCATCAAAGGATACATACACATAAAGTTCAATCGGATGACTAATGTTGTTTGAGTAGCACCATCCACCCTTCTGTTCGTAACCACCAATTTAGGATACCTTACACCTTGGACAAACATCACAAAGTAAGAGACGACGAACAGCAACATGAGCTTGTTTGATCCACTATTTACATGTTTAGTCTGATACCAAACACATCATTACGAGGTTAGCGGACGTGTCGGAACAGCCGTTGCTGAGGCTGGCGTGTTGGGAACATCAATATATGCAGGTACTTTGAGGAACAGGATCTCCTCTATGCTCGCACACCTCAATTTTGTTCGAAGCTGAGGTAGGGATTGCAATCAGGCGTACAGGCCCATGCACGGCTTTGGTAACACCATCTGAATGTATTCTCAGTCATTGAGACGTTTATACAAACCATCTCCGGTAGATTTTAGGCAACAAGTTCTCGCGGGAGAAGCTAGTACGTCCGTTTTGGATAAAGCTTTGTTGCAAGTAAACTCCAATTGGTGAAAATGAACCTTTACCTAGGTCAAAATACTTTGCTGCAATGATTCAGAGAAGGTCTTAACATATGAACTCCCAAATCAGTAGCGAAACTGTCTTCAGACGCTTCAGTGCCCAGCACCAGAAGATCTGCAGGAATTGAAGATTCATCCCCGGGTCAGACGGATTCGAACACCGCATTTCCGAGACATTTCCTCTAATATCCGACCTCTCGGCGTAGACAGATTACAGTGATGAGGTTGGGTTGGTATGCTTTTGCTCCTAGGCACGCGAGGAGTATCTTATGTCCCCCAGTGAAGCGCTCCTCCCATACTCAGCCCATGGCCAATCAGAGGGTGCACAACACTGACCGCTTCAGTTGGTCGGTTGTTAGCAGTACGTGCGAAAGAACGAACCAGCAGTGGGTGGAGGAATTAATTGGTGTAGAGCCCTCAATGCCCTCATTGAGGGATGCGACCCTCCTGCAGACACGGACTCGGGTTACCTTCACCGCCGCCCTGCTGGCAGTCACACCCGTCCTTCTTCGGTCGTCTTTCTTGTACCAGTCAGAGGTGGGGAGGAGTGCCGACTGGCGCCAAAGGTTCCTACCCTAGTACAAGAGCTCAAAGATGGGAATTGGAGAACATCACCTTGTGATTATGCAATTTATGTTCAAATACTAAATGAAAAAATCTGTGAATATACATGTGGACAGTTTCCCTTACTTTGGCATTTAACAACAATCCACCTGTGTGACATGGTGGATGTCTCGAACCGACTCCGGAACCTAAATGTGGTTGGCAATCAGATTCTTAAAAATCAACTTTTGAACATCGGATGTTAAGCTGTAGCCTTTTAAAACGTACTGTTATTCTAATTAAAAGCTATATCTCATCGTGGTACGAGGCTGGAATAATCAATGTATGATGAAATAATCAATGTTTTGTGTGATGGATCAAATGTGGATATGATTTATCCAGATTTTGCTAAGACCTTTGACAAAGATCACATAACGCTGGTATCCTAGAAGATGTTTATCAAAGGATCAAAACTTTTTATAAAGGCAGAACTCAAAGTGTGGTTGTAAATGGGGAAACCTCTGCACCGGTGGAAGTCCATAGTGGGGTTCCACAAGGCACTGTGCTTGACCCTCTTATTTTCTTAGTAATGGCTGATGACCGGAGCAAAAAATGGCCACATTCAGCGAACTCTTGTTTTGAAGGTGAAACCAGAGTACTAAGCCTATAGTGAAGGATATGAGAGATTTAGAAGATGTTAAAACTGATCTAACAGAAACCTTCAAGTGGGCTGGCGAAAACAACATGCTATTCAATTTATTTACATTTGAATTAACTACTATGATATGGAAAAATTGTTTCTACATTTAAATTAGCAATAACGCGGCCACTGAGAAGATGAAAGCCTTTGTGATTTAGGCGTACAAATTCAATGCAGTGCTTTATTCAAAGAACATATTGCGAAAGTCGAGGCAACAGGCAGTCCCATGCCATTGGGTCATGAGAACCTCTCTGTCAAGAGATAAAAAGACAATGTCGACTCTTTGAAAACAACTAATCCAACCAGTTATTGACTATAGTAGTATTGCTCTCCTCTTAGGATCCCACATTAACAATGAGATCTGGAAAGACTTGGAGCAGTACAAAGAAGCTTCACCTCAAAAATTGCGGAGGTAAATGAAATGGACTAACATTATTACCAATAAGGTTATGCTCAATCCTGAACATTTTGTAAGATTAATGGTTATAAACGTTCAGAACATTCTGGAAGACTCCACGGTCAATGTCAATGAGAACATCGCAACAAAAGTGACTGAGAGACCAGGCAAGGATTGTCAGAATGTGTTTCTTCAAAGTGCCAAAACTAACAGGAATCGAAATGATGCAACCCATAACATTTAAGAGTTTCACGTGCCGGCATCGGTTATTTGATGGAATGCTTGAGGTTCAAAAGTCTATTGGATAAGTACCTCAGCTGTGTTATTGATTTACCTTTGCGGATCCCGCCCATTCGGGATCCGATTGGCAGATGTGGCAGCAACATGCAGATGCTGATGCCACAGCACGAATAGAGAATGCCCCCACAGCTGTAGAACAAGGTGGCAGCTACGCTGTGACCAGCAAAAACAGCGGAAAATCTACAAGGACCATTTAAGTACCATGAGCAAACTGTACACTAGAAACTAGAGTTCAGAATTCGGCCGATAAAAATCAAATCGAATCCTATCTAAAGTCTGCAATTGTTACGCACGAGCATCTTTGGTACCTCCACATGTTGAATGGAGTGGTACGAAACAGTCCGTCCGCCTCCCACTGATACCCTAGCCCATCAGAACACCCGGGGGAGTGTGAAATGGAGTATCGGCCCTGACGGGGCCGGGCACAGAAATAGGTCAGGGTCGGGCCCAAGGGGAAGCGGATAATAGAGCCGGGACACGACCCATCGGCGCTTGCAGCTGTGGTTGGCATACAGATCGAGACGTGTCAATATAATATACATGCTAGCATGATTTATTTCTTTAGAGCTAGCATGAGTGTGTGTATGGGCTGAGGCAGGGCTGTGCAGAGCAAGCAACTCTGCTCAGCCCTGCCTCATTGCAGATGTCTATACCACCTGTGCGTGCAGCATTTGTTGTTGTGTACCACTTCTTCCCAACTGAGAACTTTCTCTAGTAACACAAAATTACAATCTTTACAGGAAAAAGATTATGAATGTTGTAATTAGATACACCAATAATTCAAAGTTAGATTGTTTTTGCTAATCAGTCAAATTTCAACCGACTGCACAATATGTGTTGGGGGCACTTATTCTAAATTACCCCCAAATCGAGTGTCGCCGTCGTTTTGTTAGGCTATTAAACAAAAATGTGGTTAAAGGAGTCCCACCTCTAAAACGGTTATAATCCGGTAGCTTTGAGACAACCGTAATTGGCGTCACGCGTGATGCCAGGATACATGTTGTCGGCAGAAGGGTTGCTCATGTCGTCAAACAGCCACTACAAACCATATCGCATCAAAGATAGAACAGCAAGACTTCAGCTCTATCTAATCAGCAGGGATCAGTCAGACGGATCAAAGGGGCGGATGCAGGCCGAAAACCGCAGGATCGGAAGCTACCTCAGCCGACAGGAAATGAAACTCCAAAAGATCAGTGGAAATGAGGAGCGAAGCCGCGAGAAAAAATCATCAACTGTTGACGGTGATCAGGGGAAGTTAGATTTGCGGGATTGCAAACCGAGTAGAGCGGGCGGGTGATCTTTAGGACAGGGGAGGAAACCTGATACCAAATCATTAAAACGAACGAATGTGTTGTAGAGTTTCATGATTACTTGACAGTTGAAGTTATTTTACAGCTATTGCTATCCGCTGCGAGGCTACCACCTGACCCCAGCTGCGGGGATACTCTCCACTAGTGCCGTGGCATCGTTTGCCTGTTGCAGTCAAATTCGCCAGTCGGATTCCGGCTTGGCGTCGCATTTGAGTAGAGTTGTGAGGGTATCCACAGGATAAAATTGATGGGGAGTAGAGTAAAAGGTCATGCACTAAAATACTTATGTTTTGCAAAGTAGCTCAAACGTTCATAACATTAAACGTGAACGACACAACATTTTCAAATTAATTAGATTTTCGTCAGTGTACCAGCTTCAAACAATGACTCCCCCCCCCTCTCTGGAGCCATGATTCACAAGGTCCACTTAGCCACCGTGACCGCAAGAAGCACTTCCGACCGCAGCCCCACACGGGACGAGAATTAGGGACCGTGACGTCTGACCCAGAGACACACTCCTGGGAGAGGCGGTGATGAATGTGGGCGTTGTCCCGTCCAGGTGAGTTTCCACAGGATTTTTGGTTAGATAAACCATCGTTTATTATTTTTTTTCAAGTTCAGCAATAAACTTGATTCGGTGTTGGGGTAGGCGTGGTCATGCTCGCTCGAGTGCGGTAAGATAAATAATGAACACCTATTTGATTTGATTTGGTCCTCATTTCCACCAGAGCCTCAACGTGAGTCATGATAGGCTCCCCCGTAGGGCTCGACGATCATTGATTAAAGCAGGCTCGCACGCCTAAGTGTGCGAGGAAAAAACAAAACAACGCTTTCAACGTTAGAAA
>SDVV010042205.1:0-10365 GCA_016164225.1 Gammarus roeselii | reverse complement strand
TTTGTCAATAACCCCCTAAAAAAAAATCATTCAGAGGACTTAGCACTGAAGTTGCAAAAGCATTGAAAATGGTAATAAACTTATGCAAATATAACCCGTAAACATCATTCAGAGGACTTAGCACTGAAGTTGCAAAAAAGCATTGAAATGCTAATAACCTTATATATATAACAGCATTCCGGCTGACCGCGTGAAACCAGTTCCTTCCGCCCGCCCCCCCCCGCTACGCTTACCCCGTACGTTCGGTGAGTCAAGGTTGCATGCATCGCGTCCTACCCCCCGCCCACCAAAATGACTCTAGAAAGCGGTTTTCGGTGATATATTAACTACTAATAATAGCGATAGCAAGCATCAACACGGGGCCTGATTTGTCTCTATCACTTATAGAGTTTGTGCAAAGAAGCAGGTAACAGATCGAGAAAATCTGTACTACAATTATTCAGTTGTTGTCAGATCGAAGTTCAAAAGGGGTAGAGCAAATGGTCATGATCGTAAATGAAACGGATTGTGTACAAATTTTTACATCAAGTTGAACTCGACACAGGCAAGTTAACAACAGAACGTGTTTTCCAATCAACTATACGAAATGGCATAAAAAGTTAAACTATGTTATGTTGCTATCAATTTTCTAAGGTCACTATCAAACAGACATTGATACAAACCAGTACGATTAAAGTAGTGCTCGGCATTGATACTAGTACCGCTAGAATGATCCCCGGCATTTGTATCACTCGTTCCAAAAAGGTGTCTAGAAATGACACCGGTCACCATTGGTTCAACGAGGAATTAAAGTAACTAAGACCCAAATCAACATTGCGGGTAGGTGGTTCTGTTATTTCCTATTTCAATCTTTTCATTTCATGATCCTGTAATACAGATACTACACAAATTCATGATGCTCGCTGTGACGCTCTATTTTGGAATAAGCCTCCCTACCATTACAAGGCAACCCAGAGTAATGATCAGAAGACCTGTTGCACTCATCGAACACTTATAACAGTTGTAAATTGATTACAATAGTGGGCAGGAAACGTGAAAACAATTATCTTCAGGTGGTTAGAAGATACAAGGTCGACGAATATGCTCACCTTAAAATGTCGACGAATATGCCCGGGTGTCCGCTGTACAGATATGCCTGGTGTCCGCGGTGCGTATGGCCCGGTAAGTAGGGGTAGGGGTGACGGTGTGGGGTCGCAGGAGTGTTGTAGATGAATGGGTTAGTTAATGGTGTGTGCGCAGGGGATGTAGTGTTGATATTGGGATGTTGTGGTAATGTGGTGATGTTTTGAATTAGGTACACAGCGTGTGATGTATGTTTAGTTGTAAGGTGTAGGTATACATAAGGTTATTTGACTGCAATTTTCGACTGCGTAGGCATATGACGTTGTATTGCTTTTGATGTAAATTCGTTACAGACCGATGTACAAAATACGATCAACAAACATACGTCTATATAGTATAATTTTATTGAGAACATTCCCATAGTACTTTGCATGCGGTTAGAAATGTCAAAATTCCGCACATGTTTTGGTTGCACGAGTTATTGTTTGAGGACCCTTTCATGACGAATGTTCCGACTTTGGTATCATTTTACGCAATTCACTCTTGTAGAAACGTTGGATAATCTTTTTGACAGATATTTCGTCATAGGTGATAGGCAAAGGAAATGCAGTACGTTCCGCCCACCAATGATTGATCACTTTGGATTGGTTTTTGTATTATTACATGTATATTTGCATGAGTTTTGTAATACAAAGCTATATTTAAACCGTAGATTAATGGATTAAACCCAAATAAATCGAAAAAGAAGTGTGTATCGTTTTTTTAATTATGAGGATCCAATGCTCCATTTTATTGGGATCGCTTTCGCTGTTTGTTACAATCATGTATCCGTCTATGGGATGCATGGACATTCTGTTTACGGCAAAGCAACCTAAATATCTCCGCTTGAAAACTCGATCGCTTATGGATATTTTATCAATTTGATTATTATCCATAATTACTGTAGATAGTTGAGGAACACCCTCCTAGCGGAATTTATTTGGATGACAACGAGTGTATAACCCACATGAATAAGATCTCTGTTATACGTATGTATGTTCTTTTTTCAAGGTTAATGACATCTTCCGAGTCGGTTGGCCTTGTATCTATAACAAATATAGTTCTTGCTGCTGGGAAATTTGGTCTTGCGATGAGATGAGAGCTGTTGCAAATTCCTAGAGCTGAAAGTGTTTGATTGTATGCTTCAGTGCACTCTCTGGGAAATGACGATCTAATGTTGGCAACGCAGTTTCCGTTCACATCGACGATAACGTTTGTGATGACGTTATCGTCGTGTGCTTCTTGATCAGTGAGAAATAGGGCTAATCTATGTGGAACAACCCCGTTAAAACGACAATCAATGGGAATGGAGTTTTGACCGGTAGGAAACACGGTTGTTTTGACAATGGGTCTATCGAATATGTATTCAATCAGGTCATTATTTTTGTGAGAGCTTATTTAGAGCAAACAATGCTGTTGTGTACGGAATAACCTTTTTACACCATAGTTTGTACGAGCTTACTGCCTAGATGTATTGTTCCGTGTCGTGCGGTAAAAGAACTGAACTTGGTTTTGACAGCTCCGAACGTATATTTACGCCGACATTGTCCAATAAATAACTGTTGCTCCCTGATCCATCAAAGCTCAGAGGTCCAATCATAGGTATATCATTTTGCGTATTTTCTTGAATCCATGTCTCATTATCGTTCAGATTGGCAAAATTTGTACATCATATTCAGACCTTTATGGTTTAGATATGAACTTTTCATGGATGTATATGCGTTGAGATTGTTTAATAGGCCTGTATAACTGTTTCTTTCATCCTGAACGCCATTTAGGAGCAACTTTAGACGCTAGTCACGCTACACCACGGCTGAAAGGGAGTTAGCATTGTGCCAAAAGCGAACAGGTGGGAGTCAGCAGGGGGCCAAGTGTAGATGGGCCACTAGTCAAGAGACAGATCGCGTGATAATAGAACAGTATATTCGAGTGCCCCTACATTTGTACTGGAGTGGGAAGGATTTTGTGTATTGAGCTATTAAATAGTATAGTGATTTGGTGAAAAATATTGTACGAAGAAGATAAACGGAACTGAGGTAACAATGATGCCCGTTTGCAATATGGTTGCAAGAGATATTGAATGGGAATTTATGTGAAGAAATAAGGAAATAAAAGGTGCGCATCAATATTTCAGATAAAATAGACCGTTTCACTATAAGCCGACAAAGTACTCTCTCACATAAACTGTTATATATTATTTTTAAATAAATAACAACGATTCATATTTTTCTCCTACGTGAGAATCTCAGCAGCATTATAACGGAACGATGAAATGCGGACAATATGAAATTTGTTCCGACAGTTACACTCATCCACAGACAAACGCCCTCTGAAACCGAAATCTGCGTAAAGCAAAAAGGGGATGAATTCGATTTTGCTGTCCACTCGCGGTAAATTCCGTAGAAAGCCGCACAAGTCCTCACTAAACCTCAGCGAGTTGCAGTTATTGTAGGGGTGTTTCACCTTCGGCTTTTTTTAAGACATTTTCCCTAGCGGGCAAATCATACTGATTTCATTACAAAGTGCGGTGAACAATTATTCACGCTATCCGTCGATTGATCAGACTGTATGCATGACAACTTTGCGAGCGACTAGGTGGTGTTTCGTAAAATTAATCTCTGTCGCACTCTCTAATTCTGGGTTGGTCATATTCCAGAATATGACTTCACGAATGTAATTTTTGTGATTTCACTAGAGCGAATGAGCGCGTATCATCCGCCAACAGCTGCTGTTTGCGGCAGATACGGCATTGGTGCCGAACTCGGAAAGGAAATTTTTTAGGGTAGTGTCAGAGCTTGGTAGAGACTCTAAGATGAGGAAGCTGTGAGTTAACGTGGGTAAAATGAAAGTGATGGGATGTTCGAGGAATGTCGATAATGGTACTCCAAAATGGAGAGTTTATGGTGGAAGTTCAGTGTTTTAAGTACATAGGCTCTCGTGTGGAGAAACCGAACTAGTGGAAACTGAGATGAAGTTGCGAGTGAAGACAGGGTGTAAAGTGTTAAGTGCACTGAAGAGCGTATGTATGAGGGTGTAGTTATCCCAACTGTGTTTAACGGAGCTGAGACTTGAAGGTGAGAGTAGAAGACAGAAGAAGGTTGGAAGTTTTTGAGATCAAATTTTTGAGGAGTATGAGGGTGTGACACCGAGAGACGGATCGAGAACGTTGCTCATCGGATTAAAACGGTGATGGTGAAGAAGTTAGAGAACAGAGTAAACTCACGTGTGTTGACATGGCTCGGGCACATGATGAGGATGGATGATGTGAGATTGGTGAAAAGAGTGATGAAAACGGAGGTGAGTCGACGTAGGCCTAAAAATAGACCAAAGTTTGAGTGGATGTACGACGTGAAGCAGGCATTAGGAAGAAGAGACATGAGTGTGGAGGTGGCGAGAGAGCGAGCAACGAAAAGGAGTGAATGGAGAGTATTTATGAATGAATAAGTTTTGACACAGCCCTGACATGCTTTCCTGGCCCTTGGCGTCTCTATGACGAGGCAGGGACAAACCAGTTATACTGTTGGGCCCTGCTGCTGACCCCATGTGTGTGTTGCGAGGTTCTCCTGCTCGGACCCTTTAGCTCTAAGGATTAACCTGTGTGCGTGTGTTTTGTGTATGATGGGAGTGTGATAGTAAAGCGACCCTCTGTTTCTGCATGAATTCACGCGGTGAATAGTGGATCTACAGTTACCTTCTGCACGATGTGCGCGAGTTCGAATACGACTCTCTTGGCACACGAAACAGGAGAATCTTGATGCAAACCCGATATTATTTCATCGAGTCATTCATGAGGGAAGTTTTTATACAATATTTAAACCAGCAAAACGATCTCTGCTCTAATCATGACTTATTTTGAGAATCAACACAAGTTAAATTTCGGTTGTCAGGAAGAAATTGTTGGAAGAACCTGCGTTCAAATAATGACTGTAATGTTTAAATTGTTTATGTTCAAACATTGATTAAATATATGAGTGTTTTTCGATACGTAGAATGAGTACTGATTCAAATCATCAGGCTCACCGATAATTCTCATACCTCACCATCCATGTGTTAATTCAAATAACGTCATTGTTGATCCGATCCCTCAGCTTTCCTTCAGCCACACCTCTCTGGCATTTTATATGAAGAAACATTCACCTTCTTCACTCCTCCGCTCTCACCTCCTACTTCTTAGCCTCGTAAAGCACAGTTTGAACATCTACCATTACAGACAAGCCTCTCTGTGCATCCATACCCTAACGTCATAGAAATCATTAAACTCTTTCGTGCACCCAACATCTTCCACACTTTCTTCACTCGAATGTCTTACCAGGTACTTAAAACCTGAAATTTCTCGAATAAATGTCCATTATGCGGACACATTTCTCCGCCCGCATGGTCATTCCATAAAAATCATTTTTTTTAATTCTCCTCTCATTGCTCGCCACTTCCTTCTCTAGCACACTCTACCAAACTCCGACACCAGACAACACAACCTGTTCAAATTCTGCAAACAGCAACTGACTCAACTTCCCACTCTGCCCACTTGCTGGAAACAATAATTGTGAGTCCTGACCCAATACACTCGTGTTCACCACCCTTACCACTCCATTCATGTAGAAATTGAATAGTCCCTGAAACAAGACTCAAACTTGTCTCAGTCCCTCTTCCACTGGGAACTAAACCCTCATCTCGCTCTCAACTCAGACAGATGTTCTACTGCCAGCATAGAAACTATTCACCGCTCATAACAAATTTCCGTCTAGTCCTTATAAACGCAAAACGCTCCACAACACCTCCCTGTCGACCCTATCGCAAGCCATGTCCATGTAAATGAAGGTCACTTAAACATCTTTCCCTTCGCAAGGTACATTCCATAAAATGGTTTCCCGCTCAAAAATCTACTTTCCATGCCCACCGCCACTTCTACACACATTTTTTACATCTACTTTTCCATTGTATAGCAGAATAATCCAAGCCCTGCGTCGTTGAATTGATACCACACCCGACAAAAACACTGATTTTAGTAGTCTCGCAAACCATTTGACTACCGTTACTCCAACCCTCGTAATATACAAGTCGCAGCACCGTACCAATCATGGGCTATCCTAGCTAATTTCACATTTACCACATCCTGCACCCTTTCCATAGTGCTCCCAAATTCGGCATCCGTTCACTACTACCCAAGCAGCAATGTCACCCTCTCTGACATCATCGACATTCAAAATCTAGTCAAAACACAACATTCACTATTCCGCCCTTCAGCACTCCCCAGAAATGATCGGCCGTTTCAGCTTCTACCACCTCCTTCTTCCCCCCGTCTCCCTCATTCATACATTGTCACCTCATTCCGGAAAAACGTATTGTCCCGTCAAATTTTTCACTCAGCGCTATGCCACCCGCCCAACTTTCAATTATAAACTTGACCTTCACACATTTATAGGACACAGCTCTCCAATCCGTAACGTTAGTAGCCAATCTATTACTCAATAACTACACCACACTTCCTCATGACCAACCATCCCCAACGCGCAGCTTCCTTCCTCATACCACACCGATTTCATATATGTCTCAACCCTTCAACTACGTCTCTCTCAGTGACAACCCATCAAACATCCTCCTCACAAACATCTCACATATTTCTCCTATTATTTTCATCCGTGCAACTACTACGCACATTTACCGACGCTGACATTGGGCTCGGAGAGGCCCCGGTCTTACTGTCTTCGAGCGAGTAAATTACAGAGTTGGAGATGCCCGGTCCACTCGCTCCGCCACCTACTTCCGACATGCATCGGATACAGTAGCAGGCATGTATTCCGCCTGCCTCATGGAAATAAAAAATGAAATACCTCTATGTAATCAATTAATTTTTCTTGGAGTGGAAACGAATATTCCTAGTAAATTATGATGAAAAAGAATACATTATTGATGGTAATTGAAGGACAAATGACGTTACTGGTTTATTTGCATTTTCACCGTTTGGCCAGCTGAGATGTATGACAGCTAACTATAACGGACAAAAAAATAATAACTTCACTGAAAAGAATAAGGGCATGAAAATTGCACACTTATCAGTAATTGACAATTGTTCCAGAATACTCAAAGGCGTTGCATGACAATAAAGTGAGTTAAATCAGGACACCCCGGTTACATTTAGTGTAGTTTTTCTTTGTTGCCACCGGTCGATATACATCGGTAGCCAACAAAAGCAGATGCTGCTTAAGCCCTATTAGACACGCCACGAGACGTCTCGACGGAGCCTATGTACGCAGGTCTTCATAAACCACAAATTTTCACCGACCAGGTGCTGATTAACTGTTATGACTAGGTAACTGACCTTCAGTCATCATATGTAGCATGCATCTCTCTTGCCTGTAGTATAGTCAATCGATAAGATCTTGCGAAGGAAATGAGTATAATAAGCCATGTAGAAAAGTTTTAATGGAACGTTTACCCGCGGTGTATCATAACGAGCGGGCTCACATCAACACAACCTCCACCTACGACACTGAAGGTGACAAACACAACGGCAGTCAAGACCATGTCGTCTTAATGTGGCGCCGATGCTTAAGTGAAAGTATGTATTTATGCTATTTGTAGACAAAATACTAACAATTTTTCACATTCTATTGAACGATCATATAAATGAATTTTGAATTGACGAATAGCTTGGAGGAGAGCAACAAATAACGGCACATTGGAGAGATATGAACGAGTATAAGTTTTATGAATGATTTTAAACACCACGCGTTGCTAATAGGGGTAACTGCAGTCGCTGTTATAAACGAAGCGGTTGTTCGTGCTACTACTGTAACTGCTGTTGCTTTTTACGTTATACAGAAATCAGCGTTGTTTCCTTTCACAGAAGCTGGTCTGCTGTCTTGCACAGTTTTTGCAGTAGTTGCCTCTTTGCTAAGCTGTACTTGCATCCGTTCTTAAGACAGTTAGTGTAGACAGGAACAACTCAACGAATCTGTCGCGCAGATCGTCAGTGGTGGTACTGCAGTGGATGTGGTACAACAGCGATATGATTTGAATTAATGTATAGGTCGTGAAATGTAGACTATGATGTTTGTAGCGGCGTCGTTCGACTCAGTTTCTTTGAAAGCCACATACTGTACGATGATAATACACCAGAGCCATTTTTCCCAGTGCTCGCGCAAAGAATGGTTTCCACTTATGAACCCTATTCCCAAGTTGGTAACATAAATTATCCGATCGTTGGTACTAATAATTTTACAGGTATGTACAACTTACTCAACAGATCGGTAGATTATTCGAGGAAAAAACGATGATAAAGTAGGACGTAGTAGGCATATCTCTTTATTTTCATCCAAACGTGCTCTACACGAAACTAAAATGTCAACCGTTGACTGAATGTTTTGGAGTTCCAGCTAAGCCGGAAACCTCCCGGACCTAAACGAGAAGAAACATTTGTTGAAGGTGAATTCATGATTGATCCACCTGTTCCATCAATCATAACTTCACCTGTTACAAACCTTTTCTTGTTATTTAGAGTGCAGAGGTTACAGGCTGAACTGGAACTATAAACATTCAGTCAACGGTTGATTCACACAGTTCTGTCTTCAAGTAGGAAAAAGGAAATCGTTCAGAAATAGACCGCCTACTTTCTAAATATATGAAAATTTCTGGATTGAATGCAGTCGAAACCAATATGAAATAAATGGGTACATGCGTTTTTGAAAGATTGAAACTATAATTGAGGACTGCGCAATGATCATTAATATGATATCGAAGTTTCTAAATCATGTGTCATGGGAATAAATATTTGTTGATGATTAATCAAAGTTTTATGACTAATGCTTTTCAATAACATGTTTTTTTCTGATTATCTACACAATTAAAACATGCAAATTGGTTGATTTAAAAATAAACCGTAGAATCCGGTCGTTTTCCAAATTTTCGCAGAACGATACAAGATTTTCCCGTTGCACATGGATGACTCGGTGTCATTTACTCAACATGGAAAGGAAGAATAGTAGATACAAGACTTTGTTGTACTATTTCACACATTTCATCAAAATATTTGGACTTCGCTCGTCAATCGAAAGGATCGTTCGCAAGTCCAATCGCTCATATAGTCAATGCTTGTTCACAACTAATGAAGAAAGAATCAACCAAGAGCAGCGGCCGTCGCCTAATAGTTTGCATTTGATCAACCGCACAATTGATCCGTTTCGTCCGGTGCTGTTCATCGGAACCCCCCAGACCGCGTCCCGAGTTGTTGTCGTCCAAAGTCACACCAAGCAGTTGCCACGTTCATGGGGACAGGGAAAAGTTAAGCTGAGAGTTTTATATATTAACTCGGCTGGAGCTGCAAGCAGAGCGAATTATCTAAACGGATTCCTCACATAACGGATTCCTTCTGCTGGATAGCAAATGGAGGCACTAGGTGGCAATTATATTGTAGAGATAAAAATATTTTGATTTTGGTTTCGTGAAAAAAAAATATCTTCACTCAAAAGGGAAGGTGGGGATGAGTGAAGAGAGATGGGTGAAAATGTGATGCACGTGAAGGCGAGAGGGCGTAGGCCAAAGGAAGACCGATATTTGAGTGGATGAAAGACATGATTCAAGCTTTAGAAAAGAGAAACATCCAGGAGAAAGGCATGAATGGGAAATGACTGGGGATGGATAAGTTTCAACGTGACGCATATGCACTTTTCCACCTTCTGCGTCGCGTTGAGAAAAATGGGATTGACGTGGGGAGGGTTGTTGCTGTAGCAGGGGTAAATCAGTTAAAACTGTCGGCTTGCTGCTGCCAATGATCACGGATCTCACACTTGAGCCGAAGTGTGCAGCGGAATTATAGCTGAACTATTTAGCGCTAACGGTTTAAGATGTGGTATATGTGTGAGTGCAGTGTAGGAGTGTGAGGTGCGTCATGCCGTCGGCTATTCTCGTTCGTTTGCTATGTTCGAATAACGCGTTCGAAAAAAAAACGCTATACTGAACGAGTGAATGTTGTACATTTTACACGGCTAAGTGTGTCAGATCAAGACAACATGAAAAAACAGACCAACAATATCGTAGGTAGACTGAGGTAAAAGAATGGCGATTTACTAATGGGGGCTGGCAATCTTGTCAATGTTGCAGGAAAAAATAACTACAGAAATAAATTTAATTCTCGTACTTTAGATACCGCACATTTGTCGGTATTGTCTGATTCGATTTTTTTCCTTAAAGACACACCAATTTTACCGGTGTCGAATGCTTCACCAAATTATGCTTATTGCCTATAACAATTTTCACTTGATATAT
>SDVV010042204.1:0-10365 GCA_016164225.1 Gammarus roeselii | reverse complement strand
GTACGTATGTGAATGTGATTATTCAAGCGTATGTACGTGTTACATGAGTTAAAAATATATAACACAAATTTAATATTCAAAATTTCAATGAAATTTCAAATTTTCGAGGGATGACAGAGCCAAGTCTGTATTTTGCAGTGATAATTTGGCTCTCTAAGTAAGGTGACAACCCTCGAAAATTTGTACCGTGCCCCGGTCCTGGATATTATACCGTGCCCCGGTCCTGGATATATGCGTTCAAAGCGTGAATGTGTGTACCTGGTGTGTGACATTAGAAGAAAAAATACGAAAAATAGAGCCGTGTGGGAGGGATTTGATATGTACATCGCACAAAATAATTACTAAATATCATACATTTCCATCAAGCTTGAATGAAAAAACATAATTATTGGTTAGAATGACTAGATCTTTGAACCTAACACCGCGTATAACTGACCCACATTAAAAAATGTAACAGATTGAAGTGCATTAGTTCTCTTGGATCCTACCTGCTGAGTCTCATCCGAATATGTAACAGAGCTATCGATAAATTCTGGAATCCAAACATCTGCAGAAGGTTTTTTTGCTGGATTAAATTGTAGAAAAAATGTATTCAACTGCTTTTGATATGAAAAATATACAGCCCTAGTGGAGAGATTCATACATATAAATATCATACATAATCATCCAACTTGATTAAAAATACATAACTATTGGATAAAATAGGTTAAGTTACCTAGGTATTAATGTGTTCGTCATTGTATGGTAACCATTTTGCTTTCATCAATATTTGATCTATGTTATCGTACATTGATATATATTTCGCTAATTATGTACCTGAGACATGGTTTATATCCTAGATCTTGTGGATTGCGGACCTTACAATGCAGATCTGTATGAAAAATTGTGAGAGTGAATTTATTCAATATTTGATATAATAGACGGAAAATGGTCGGAGCAAAACGTCCAACTCTACAAAAAAATCATAATACAACAGTGAAACCGTACATAAATCTTGCTAACGCTTTAACATTCGTAACTCTCACTGACGTATGGGGTAAGCTTACATAAACGTTTTGAACACGAAAGTCCACAAACGAGCGATGACCTAACATTACTCGAGATTGGTCAATATTACTGGACTTGTTAAAAGCGAAGTGAAAAAAATATATATATATAAATGTAAGCACACAATCTGCTAAAGATTGGTAGAACTACAGGGTCAAGTGGTTAGATTTGATAAGGATGAAGATTAAATCAATGAAGAAAAAATACCTAACATAAGTATGAAACGGGGGATAATATGCAATACTTGGTAATTTTAGGTTAGAATGAGTTAGGATTATGACCATCATTACTGACTTTCAGTAAAAAATGTTGAAATGAATCTGTTGTATGGTCAGAGAAGTCAAATATTCTGAATGGGAACGCAGTCTCATAACAAAAGCCTGAATTGATCTAAAACTTCTATGTGGCTAAACTGCAAACGAAATACAAACATTTATATAAGTAAGACCTGCGGGAATAAGCATGTAGGAAAGACCTGCGATTGGATAACATAATTGAGATTTACATTCAATTATTGAAGAATTTCAACACTAACACTCAACACATTCCGGTAGAATAGTTCTCCAAGGTATTATGGAACCGAACCCAAATCCAATGTCGAGGGGGGGAACACACCAATTTTTTTAATCATTTCATCCAAATAAGCGTATTTTATACCCAACATCCCATGGAAATAGGCAATTTTATATCGAATACTGATATATTCCTATGATATCAAATCAAAATATACACCAACATCTAAAAAATAACTAAATAAGACTTTCTACTCAACCCTAAGCAACAACGATTAACTATTATATACGGTGTATCCGACCGCATCCAGCTGATGAATCGTACTCCAATATCCGACGTGATCTGGTTCATGACTAAGATCGTATACTAACATAACAGCCATACCGAAATAACTGACATTTAACGCGGAGTTAATGTGAAAAAATGTTATTTTATACTATCATACCATTCAAATCTATAATTAATTCCTAGACCTAAGTGATGCTATGCTTTGGGAGTACAAATCCAAGCCAACTGTGTCTTAAAAATGAACAGCCTCGAACAAAGATACATCCTGGACATAACCAAAATCTAGACACATGTACAGTGGTCAAGAATGAGTCTCAGAGAGTGTGTGGCCATGAAAAGCTTGGGTTCTGTTTACTGATGACTTAAGTAAAACACTACAAACCCATGAAACTCAAGATCGACGTCTACAAGAACGTACATAATTCACGTTGAACATGGATGAAGTCCGAAATGACAACCAAAGAGTATAAACCCCCTCTACACTAGGACCCATCGATCCAGTAAATTATCATCTAAACGTTAAACTACACACTTGCTAGGGATCAATGAAGAAAATTCCACAAAGATGCAGTACGGACTCCACCTCTTAAACACACATTCCTATGATTCTCGTGGAAAAAAAGCATAACATCAACAATAAATATATAAATAGCCAAATAAGGTTCTCTACTCTGCTATAATTCACATAAAAATTGTACTACATTATGGTATCCATCCTAATGAATCGGTCCATTTACACACACAAGCATAAACAGAAGAGCTTTTGCCTAGGGGACAGTCTAACTCCTCCTAAATATTGAAGAATGGTCGTACAATAAATATACAATGCCCTAACAGTAAGACCAAATTTCTAACAAATCGTCTGTTCTATATCTATAATAACCAAGTCAAATATTGTATCAGGATGAAAGAAGATATATAAATCACTATAAATGAACAAAATGTCACTAAATTAGACCTGAAATAATGTTCTATATTATAGACACAAACGTAATATATCCTAAATTATATAAATAACCAACAGATTGCATTGAAGATGGAAATTCAACAGAGAAGCTACAAAACTGAAAGACCTATACTTAACTCACGAGATAAAACAAAACAAGAAGATTAATTCTCTACCATACCCAAAACATACATTAAAAACGTGATGAATGAGAATGAACTAGCATGTAACCAAACAAACAAGAAATGTGTATAAGATACCAAGACATGCAGGCGACACAACTGAAACTTATAGTAAATACGGTATAGTACATACAAAAATCTTATGAAATTAGCTTCAACATCAGTCCATAACAGGGTTGAATTAACATCTCTTTAACTAAAGTAACCACGGTTTAATCGTAACAGATGTGTCATACATACAAATAAAACTACCACAATGATGCAACAACCAATCAATTATGCCTGAAATAGCTTGCTACATGGATGCTTCAAGCCTAAAATACCCCAAAATGACTAAAACTGTATGAGTTAACTGATCGAAATTCCGAAACACTAAAAATTCAACACAAATTAATCGATCATACTAAGTATACATAATATAATATTTTAACTTACAGTAAATCCATATCGTTCAGGTATTTTCGCTATTGGAAAAACGCTTCGATGGAATACTGATATAACTGTTTCAAAACTGGGTAATGCAATATGGGGTAGATAGATTCTCGACCGTAGGTGCTGCATCATCCCACAATACAAACCTAAACTCGTCAATAATCATACTAATAATCCATACTAATCCTATAGATAGTATATACATATGAAATAATTAGATGGGAAACACAGAATCTTGCCTGCAATCCTACCTTCAGGCTGGTACAAACAGGGTTATTCGCACACTAAGGCTGCAAATTGAGTTGTAAGACATACCTACCATACTAATCCTATAAAAAAAATATATAGTGATAAATGAACAAACATATATAAATATCTCAAGTCCGCACCGCTACGAACCCACCAATCAAGCATTGAATGAGTCATATATACCACAACTAGGTAAGAAAACACACGTATATGTTCACATTAAAAATATAGAAATATAATCCATACATAAATATATAATGATATATACACTCACAACGTAGCAAACGTAACACGGTTGAGTCAAGGTTGCATGCATCCGGTCAGTACGGACCGGTTGAGTCAAGGTTGCATGCATCGCGTCCTACCCCGGTGAAATGTTATGTGCAAATTCCCGTAGACCGAACAAAATCCGCGTCTTGGTGCTATACCTACTACTTATGTATACTATGATATACGCTTTCTTGAATCCAAACCTCATTTCCGTCTTGATTAGCAAAATTCGCCGCATCGATGGTATCTGGAATTGCTGTTTGAAGTTATTTATATATCATATTCAACCCTTTATTATTTGGATCTGATCTTTTCATGGATGTATAGGCATTGAGATTATTTAATAGTCCTGTATAACTATTTCCTTCACATTGAACACCATTTAGAGATAGAGAGTGGCTTTCGAATATGCAATGAAAAAATCCTTCAACGACTGTAATATGTGCAGCGGTGGCCAACGCGCTTCCATCTGCATTTCTAACACGGGTTTTCACTTCTGCACTTAACGAGCTCAAGTCGGCCAATTCATTATAAAATTTGCTGAAGGAATCGGCAATTCTACCATTATCCAGGCTGCTGTTTGTACTTAGATAATTTCTTTCAAATTTCGACTCGATCCTCGATTCAATTAAATATTTCTTGTTGACGGAGGGAAATATATCAATCACGCCCATTTCGTAGTTTTCCGTAGGGGCTTCTAGCCCTGTCATGTTGAGAGATGATCCGACAAGTATGTTGTCAGTATAGATCCTCACCCAAAACTAACGTTAATGGGGCATGAACATATGTATTTATTAGTAATAATCTGATGGAAGACACAACTCCATCTTTCTTCCACAGTTCTTCTCTGCTCGACGTTTTTTTGCTATTTTTCCTGTAATCTTGCCTCCAAACATGATTTTCTTTACAACGTTCTTGAGTGTTGCAATCCCGAGTTCCTTGGTTAATTTTCGCACATCTTTCTGCTCCGAGTAATCGTGTGCCATGTTTCAAGCCATATCGGCAGCTGCTGGCAGTAAAGTTTTTCGTAGAACAGGCAATGTGTGTCTTATAAGACTGGCTATGGTTGAGAAGAATCCGCTACCCAGCACGACGTTTTTTTGCTATTTTTCCTGTAATCTTGCCTCCAAACATGATTTTCTTTACAACGTTCTTGAGTGTTGCAATCCCGAGTTCCTTGGTTGATTTTCGCACATCTTTCTGCTCCGAGTAATCGTGTGCCATGTTTCAAGCCATATCGGCAGCTGCTGGCAGTAAAGTTTTTCGTAGAACAGGCAATGTGTGTCTTACAAGACTGGCTATGGTTGAGAAGAATCCGCTACCCCTCTGGTAGGATATCGCACTTGTGAATCCGTCAATATCAAGCAAACTTCCACCGCGTATTTTGTCCCGTTTCGCGAATACAGTTTCATATTGTTTACAGGACGGATATGCATATACCACCCTCATGATTTTTGGCTGGGGCAACGCCGAGAGACAGGATCACCAACGACCTGGTTCGAATCTGAAAAGGGATGGTGAAGAAGTTGGAGGACAAAGTGGATTTGCGTGTTCTGAGATGGTTCGGGCACATGAAGAGGGTGGATGAAGAGAGATTGATAAGAAGGGTGATGAATACGGAGGCGAGTGGTCGCAGGCGTTGAGGTAGACCGAAGTTTGGGTGGATGTATGGTGTGAAGCAGGCGTTAGGAAGATGGAACATGAATGTGGAAGTAGCGAGAGAGCTTGCAATGAACAGTCGTGAATGGAGAATAGTTGTTAATGGTGGATTTTGACGCTGCTCTGATGTGCTTTCCCTTCCTTCACATTAAGTTGTCGGGATGGTCGTGGGGAGGGGGGGCAGCCATTATGACGCGGTGGGTGTAAAACAGTGAAAACTGTCGGGCCCTGCTGCTGACAACGGATCCTCGGACCGCACACATGACCCAGAGGGTGTGTTGTGAGGTTACCGGCCGGACCCTTTCGAACAAAACAGCTAAGTTGGGTGAGTGTAAGCGTATGAGGGTGTGAGGTGCGCCTTGCAGTCGGCCACCCCCATTTCATGGGGATGCGGTCCAGTGTCTGTATCTGTATCTGTAAATTTTGATGATGTGTTGTTCTGGTACAATTGGCTGATGCCCAAGAATGAGACATAGACGAAAAACTACTACGGTGCCTTCATCCTTCACTGGGTCCTAAGTCATACTGACAACAAAGCGCTTGCAGACCACAATATATACGCGTCCTAGATAATGAAGCTAATGTTCAAGTTTATATTTATTACATGTTTACAACATCTTAGGAATTCTTACATCAACATCTTAGGAACATTTACAGAGTAAAACCTGATGACGTGGAGGTACTTTCGTTATTCACGCGAATATATTCGCCAAAGACGGTCTCGCCAGGCTTAAGTCTCTCCCAAGTTAAATCCATGTTTACATTAGCGGCATCATCACCCAAGACACATCGTTTCCACTTTTTAGTGACGGTAAGCTCAACTTCAATGAATTTTTGGAAATGTTTGGACGGTCATAGGCAAGAGTTGTGCATGCATCAACATAGTAGCGCTTATTTTCAAACTCACTAAGACAATTTTCAATAGTGCGCACAGTTTGATGCTGGCATGCTTGTGCGCGAATGTTGCGTATGGTCTCGAAGTGTGTGTAAGTTTTCTGGCTATGGATATCTCTGTATTGTTCATGTGGGATTTTGACTTGTGTCTGATACTTGACACCCTTTGCAGCTGATTTTGTTGCGTTGGATGCGAGCAACACTGTAACACTTTGGTTGCAAACATATGATTTCACTCGGGTAGCCGTTGGCTGTTTCGCTTTTCAGTAGCCCCAGCTTTCCTTTCTTTGTTTCATCATACAAGGGATGATTTTTTGGGGTAGTTGGAGAAGTCCATGTATTTAGCCAGGAGAGGTTGCCGCATTTCGGTCTCGATATCGTCTACGCTTATGAACTGGAGCAGCAACGAGTCTGTGTCGGAGTAGATGAGCGAGAAGTTGTCATCGTAGGGTGGTTTCAGAGTGTCATAAAAGAAGCTGTAGACTTTTGCTTTAGCTTTCTCAAGCCCGTAGTATCTAACTTGGAGTGGGTAAACCATTCATACATTTTTCTGCTTTAGGATCATGATGAATGTTTCGGAACTCGTTGGCCGTGCACACGACCTCTGCCTCTAGACTTCTGTTGAGCTGATCGAAAAGAAGCTTGCCGTAAATACTATTTGATAATAGCTTTTATCTGGACTCTTCGAAGGAGTTCGTGGACTCCTGACGCTTATGTATATTTTTCATACTAAAGGATTTGTAAACAGGTTCCTGTTTGATTCGAAAAATTCGAAGAACCTTGGTGGCTTCCAGCCTTTGCCTGAGGAATACTTACAATAATTCCAGGGCCACGGGGTAGTCAGTTTGGGGCTAATGACTAGCAATCAGTTTACGATCTGCTCGTTTCTGTTTTTGAGATGTTTCGAGCCTGGCAGGAAATTTTTTTGTGTAAGGGGAGAAGTCATCCAACCTGGCTTCTTTTTGATGCAGCAGTAGTGGCAGCTCGTCTGTTTTCCGTGCAATTTCGTCGCTGACTTGGGCATCGATTCATACAATGTTCGTGTATTCGCATGAACAGTCAGCCTTTACCAAGTCAAATGCTTGAATTTCTTCGGATGCGAGCTCATGAATTTCGTCAATGATAAGAGGCTCACTCAAGTATCCACCATAAAGACTTTTTACGTCTTAGATTGCTGCTGAAAACACAGGTTGTTCAGAGTCAAAGTATTTGCATCGGAGATTGTTTATCTTGATAAGACCTTTCGTCATTGTCAAAAATCCGCCTCGGGTATTTTTGAAAATCAGGTTCGGAGGATCGATATCTTTCGCCAGCTCCAGTTTCATCTTGCCTTCGTAGAGGGCAGCTTGCATTGCAAAGCCAGGGGCGCTCACAAAATGGATGGGATCCAGGGTGTTGTTGCGTGTCATGGTTCCCTTAAACTTTTGGAAGACTTCAGCCAGTAGCAGTGTGTCCATGAGGAGTCCCGCAGAGTCCTACAGTTGGCTGCCTGCCACATTTCAATCACTTCAACATAATCAGAGTTAGATATTCCCTTGCCTCAAAGTGGACTTTAAAAGTCTTGTTGCGATGGGATGTCAGGTTTGTCCAGCGCAGAATCCGACGTGATGGCCTCATAGCAAAAATGACATTTTCGAGCCGCGAGTATTAGAACTTTGTATCTGTAGCCGAGACTTGTGAGATGGGTTTTGAGAGCGGCATGTCATGACCACTGTTTTATGGCAAGACTCTCTAAACTTGAGTTGAGGAACGAGTAGGAGTCGATGAACTTGACGCCATACTTGCTCGTGTCATCATTGAAGGATACTGAGATGAAGAACATTCTATCTGGCTTTTGCAGCAACACACAGATATTCGAGAAGTTAGTGCCGTCCAATCTTCTCAAAATAAATCTCATATCACAGGCAGAAGCCTTGTGGTCTATACAAGGCATATAGCGCAATTTCACTGTGATTTTGAAGTTACAAACTTCACAAAGAGCCCCAATCTAGTTGGCAGACATTACTTCTTTATTGGGCCCAAAGATGTCCTCGATGTAATGATTCTGGTGGTGCAGTCTTTTTTTCAAAATTTATCCAAAAGTGTCCCCGCAGCACTCACAATATTTATTCAAGTTTTGTTTTGTGAGGACAGGTCCGGGGTACGATGTCAAAGTTGACATATAATCCTTGCAATCATTCAATAAATTGTTGACGAAATCTATCTCTAGTTCCTCAAGCGGAACGGAAGTCGAATCGACTACTTTATGCCTTACAATTTATCCATCTTTATCCACTAGAGCATAAGTGTACATTGACAACTTGTGTATGCTAACTTTATTCGGTCCCTATGTTTCAAGCTCCAGTACAGATTCACAGGCATAATAGGGAACAACGGGTGGTTTCATTGTTGCATGCATGGCTAAGAATAGGTACATCTCGCATTCTTCAGGCATACTGATATTTTGCATGCCGGACGAACACAGTCTTACGTGCCCAGCTTTTTTGCGTTCGTCCATGCCTTGCATGCAGAATGGACAAAAAATGTACTGCTACATCTCGCCTTTCTGAATGTATTCATGAATGTGGTGAAACACGGTATGAGAACGACATGATTAGCCTCTAAAATTTGAATTAGGTGGATCGTGCGCTCCTCACTAGCTTTTAAACTGCCCTTGTATATACCGACAAGACCATAACTTTTCTTTTCTCAAGTGATTTGATAGAGTCTGATGTTCAGATTACATTCCTCTTCTATGACTGGAAAGTCTTCTAGGCAACAGGTTTGTTCAAGGCAAGGTATGGAATATGGAAGTACGTATCTTTGTACGGGAGATAAGTATGCTCCGCTTGTTGTATAAAATTTGAGAGGTTCGTATGTTGTTTGGATTGGAAGTGCGCAATCAAGCTAGTCAATACACAATTGTTTTTCTTGATATTGACAATGTTATGAATGTCTGGGCAGTTTTTGGGCCAAGGAACATAATCACCATGACGCTTTGTTTCCTTAACACCCGTCCTATACAATTTAAGCTCTACAATGGTTACTGTATTAATGGACCAACCACTACCTTCTCGCTCCTGTTTTTCTAATTCATTTTGTAGATCTACCACGCGATCCGCAATCAACTCACCTAAAATCGTGTTTTATGTTAGCGTCATAACTTTTGTGTTAAGCCCCCAGTCCTTGCTGTCAACATTTCTATCCTCAACTATTTTACCCATTTTAACCTTCACGATGCATTGGAGTCTTTGGAATTTGTCTAATTTAGATACAGTGTGTGCCTCTTGCTCCTCACGTCCTGATGTAACCATGGAAGATATACTGAAATGTTCAGTGTGTGGTATGCATTTGGAAGTGACAAATTTGTACTCCAAGATTCCTTCAGAGGGGGGCGGATAAAAGATAGGCTCACGTATCGGATCAGTAGCCTGAGCGACGAACTGTACAACAGGAGATTGCGCCAATGATGGTGCCAACGCAGCAGTAGGCTGAACATCGAGTTGTTCCGAAGATGGAGTCGAAGACGGAGCAATAGACATAGGCTGAGCGATGAACTGTCCAACAGGAGACGACGTCAATGATGGTGCCAACGCAGCAGCAGGATGAACACCGGATTGTTCCGAAACAGTAGGCTGAACTCCGGGTAGTTTCGAAGACGGAAAACCACTACCACCACCACCTGCGGATTTTTGATTTGCGCTAGGGCTTGCGGACATTGCGAGGCTTGCGCTAGGGCCTGCGAGGTTAGGTTGCGGACAGATCACATTTCGGTATGGGCTACTCTCTGCATTCTCCAACAATGACGTATCCGCCATCACCATATCGTCTTGGTTCATCCAACAAGCGTAAACAAATACATATTAGATTACCAAATAACAAAGATATCTTTAAAACGCGAAAAAT
>SDVV010042203.1:0-10365 GCA_016164225.1 Gammarus roeselii | reverse complement strand
GAAAACATTCAACCTTCTTCTCTCCTCTGCTCTCACCCCCCAAGCCTCAGCTCCATAGAGTACAGTTGGGACAACAACACCCTCATACAGCCCTCTCTTTGCTTCCATCCCCAACGTCCTACAGCTCATTACACTCTTCAGTGCACCCAACACTTTACATCCCTCCTTCACTCGCGCCTTCACTTCAGTTTCCACTAGTTCAATTTTCTCCACATGTGAGCCCAGATACTTAAAACACTGAACTTCCTCCAAGAGCTCACAAGCGCATCAGGGCTGCGTTAAATCTCGGCCATTCTCAACCTTTCTCCACTCACGTCAATCCGTGGCACACTCTTTTGCTACTAAATCCATTCACAACCATTCGCTACCTATGTGGACTGCCCTCTAGTGAAAAAAAGATGTCCTCACCAAACTCACCCAGACCATCCATGAAGGCCTGAACGAAAAGAAGCCAGCCAAACGGACCCTGGCATGCGCTATCGACATTAGTAAGACCTTCGACACAGTTCCAAGACACGTTCTCATAAACAAAATACTCAACACCCACATTCATCCAATCACACGAAGTGGCTTGCTAGTCTCCTCTCTGGCGGACATGCACGCACTGTCTACAACAATAAGCTTTCTCGAATCCACCACATCCCCAATGGTGTCCCACAGGGATCTGTGCTTTCCCCTCCCTTTTCAATGTTTATGCAATCCCTGCCCATTCCAACAGAACCCAACACCCACATCAGTTCATCTGCGGACGATCTCACTATAATCACACTACACCACAAACACGAGACCGCAGCTGCACACCTCCAGCAGTACCTGAACTCTCTTGAAGTAAGGCTGTTGGACAACAGAATGAAGGTGTCCGCAAGCAAGTCGTCCCTCACACTGTTGACTTCGGATAACAGTGAACACCGCATCCACCCCCATGTCACGCTCAACAACATCCCCATACCCCACAGCTCCACTACAACTATCCTTGGAGTAACTTATGACACGGGGATGACATTGAAGCCCCACATAATGATCATCAGCACCAAAACCAGACCCAGACTGAATGAGTCTAGGGTACTCACTACAACTTCTTACGGTCACTGCAAGGAATCAATTACAACATTATACAAACAATTCATCAGGCCCATGATCAACGCTAACACCGCTTGGTCCTTGGACCTTGCACCCACACACATTAACTTCCTGCAAAGGATACAGAACCCGGCCTTGCGCATCGCAACGGGATGTGCACAGACCAATCCTATTCCGCACTTGCGTGAAAAAAACAAGGTCCTTCCTCTTAAGCATCATCTTGATATGAGTAGGACTCAATTCTTCAATAAGATTACAGACATGACACACCCCTGCCACAACCAATTGAACCCTCGTCCAACCAAGCGACATCTACATAACACACCGGCAAAACACTTCGGTTCCCTTTACGCGACCATTCCTGAACCTACAGATAACACATCCATGCACAAACAGATACACACACTTTACAGCTCATGCATTAGATGAACACAGAGTCAATACAATCTTGCAGAGCCACCCGCCTGGGGTGGACGTAGAGGAGTTGGGGCTGCCCAGGGGTGACAAGGTTCTCCTGTCAAGGCTGCGGTGCGGGCACCACACGGTCCTACAGGCATACCATCATAGAGTGGGAAATGTCCCTTCCGATCACTGCTTGCGGTGCCGGGGTTCACTCGATACGGTTGAGCACGTCATGACGTTGTGCCCAACAACCGCACCCGGCAGGCTCCACCATAGCATCACGTCGGTGCGCGACCTATGGGAGCCCCCGCGCGACAGCATCAGCTACCTCAGGGGCGCAGGCTTAATATTGGACCTATCAACTGCGGAAGCATTCCCAACACGCACACGTCGGTGGGTTCCCGGGCCTCGGGCTTTGCGCTGGCCGTGACTTCTCCATTGCAGGGGAGTTGGGGTTGAGCAACAACAACAACTGTTCCCTAGTCGCAAGGATTTGGGATAGAACATGATCGACATTACAGTGGGAAGCCAATTTTTTTGACCGTAATGATTGCAGTTGAACTTTAATGTGATTAGGGAAATCGAGCTCTTTCTTTGCTCGATTGGTTCTTGAGAGTATGTAAAGCACCAACTATATTGGCTTCCCTTGACAACTTAGGGAGGATAGTTTCCAGCATTATGGGTGGGGCCTCGCACCCCATTTTCTCTTTTGTGTTCCACTTTGGTTTTTCATCACCCAGTGGTTCCTTCAGATTCCACCTTATCCTGTCCTCGTCTCTTATTATTTGTATTTCTTCCCCAATGACTCTGATTTTATGATGGATTTAAATTTGTAGACAAAAAGAAATAGTATGGTGTATTCAATTTGTCTCACCGCATTTTTTGTTACTGTTTATTTAGATCATGTGCAGAGTATTTCATCGCCTGTCTTGTTCGGCCACCATAGTTCAAGTACTGGCAGTTGCATTAAAATGCATCCTACACTCAAGTCTCACATGCGATGAATTTTGAGTAGCAAATTTACCCTTAACCAAGTAATAGCTGGCGCATCGCTCTCCGATGCTCACATGCACTGACTGTAGCAGCGTTAAGTGAGCCGTCTAAGGAAGACATGCGGTGTCACTGCGCTTACCGCTCCGCATCACCGCACAAAGATCAACCTATGGCCGTTTAGAACAGAACTAGGAATGTATTTTGACCGTTCATTAGAGATATTTACCGTTGCTGTCTACAACACTGCCTCTTATATAGAGTACCCTGTGCAATCGAAGCAACATCTGTTACTGAACACGTGACCGTCGGCACTGTTATATTTTAGGATCAATTACTTCGCGCTGAGACGAGCAGCAGCAGAAAACTCATCAGTCATCATGTGCATTCGGCCATAGTGTTTTTCTTTTATATGTAAGAGAACTGCATTGCTTCAATGCTGATCCTAGGATTGTAATAATAAGAGATAAGTTTGATCAGTACAAAAACTTTTCAATCCATGTGCGAGATTTCTTACGTCTTGCCCTAGTTCTTGGTTTGTATTGTTTTTTACTCAGTGTCGGTTATAACTGAACCTGGGACTTTCTACCTGTTTCCAAGTAAACTGCATCTGGCAATAGCATTACTCAGAGGACTTGGCGCATTTGACGCAATAGTTATGTTGGCTGATAGCCTAACCACGAAGTTGATTTGAATTAACTATTTTCCATAGTAGAAAAACATTTAATTTCTCTCGGAGTCATTTTTTCAGGTTGGGTATCAACGATGTAATGGTCCGACCCCATATCGAGCAGGTCAACCCACCTACATCGTCATCTTCGAGTAACTGCGGTCAACATGTCAATAAATGTGTGAAGACGTTTATATTAAAAGGTAAATACCAAAGAGGGACATCAACATCTACTCAGAATGTTTTGTCGTACAGAACAGAGCAGATATTCATATTTATTGGTTCTTTAAGATCCTTTCAAACATCAGCTGATTTGATCGTGTGCGAGATAAGTACTGCACGGATCTCCAATCACACGGAATAGACATTTCCAGTGCGAGTGGTTAAAATTGTAGGTCACCTCTTCTGTTATCAGGTGGTCATTGATATTATTCGAGTGAAATGATTCTTTGCGCGTGAGCACGCTCCAGAAAATGTCAATAAAGATATGATATTATTATTATATATCGTAATGCAAGTCATGCGGTACGTGTCATAGAATAACTTGAAATTCTTTCCGAAAATAATTTATTAGCCTTAAAGAAGAAAACACACATTTTATTACATTTTATACTTCCACAGTGCATGAGTTATTGGATTATGAAATACACTGTTGATGATTTTTACGCTAAGCTACCAAACGTTGGAAGTTATCCTGATTTGATATTTTCCATCATTTGAACGGTAACTGATAAAAATTACCAGATCGATTGTTCATGACTGAAGCGCCTAGGAAACCCATCGTATAGCATAATATTTTAAAATCCTTTTCATGAAATACGGACCACTCACTCTATCAACGTGTATCCTTCTACCTACAAAACAAACCTAGGACCTATCATTCCTAGTCACAAACACGTCAGTACAACACTCTCACGTGCTAGAAAACATGACCACACTTTGCCTCTCTTATGTCAATGGATTGTTCTCCCATTGTGTCACATCATTAATTTCTCCGCTGCCGTAATTATTCACTAAAATTTGAATCAAGTATACTTTTAGATAACTTTGTTTCACGAGAAATAACCCTTTGTATACTCTTCGTAACAATACGAATTTTGCTATTTCTTCGTAACTCAACGCAATGCCAATTATTTATATAATGCAAATCTGATACAATTTGTGATGCGATTGCTATAGATATAAGCACGAGCAGCAATAAAATTACCTCCTAACGTGAACTACCATTGTACCTGTTTGAACGAACTTGTGCGTGCAGTAATTATAGAATTGCAATTCCTTCCTTAACTCGTGTCCGTCAAAGGTGAACTAGACTTTGAAACTTTCACCACTTCGTTTTGCGAAGTTAGTGTTACTGTAAAACAATCTGTTAATACTTTATCAGAAAGCGCTCTGTAGAAAATAAGGATTGAAAAATATCCTAAAGAAACCTCATTTTCTCGAACAAGAAAAATTGTCATTTTGCCGCGCAGTCGCGTTCAAGTTCAACAGCTGAATGCGACTGCTGATTCAAGTAATTTAACGATGACGTGAATGAGCAAAAAGTATATATTGTTAGGAAGCCAATCTATCGTATACCAAAAATCATCTGTTCTATGGGAGTTGACCAGCTTGGAGAGTTGGCGTTGAGTAGTAATAGTACATGAACGTGTTCACATAAGCAGAATGGCGAAATGTTCTTCAAAACGCTGATCATTCGTGCGCATTTCTTCAGATGGTAATTGTTAATACGTTCCAGAAATTATATAATATTATTTTGACGCTTTAAACGATTGCCAGGTAATGAAATGGACCCTATTCTACCGATATAAATTGTAAACAGAATTTCAATAGCGCGAAATGTAGTGCACCTTTATGTATAAAATTATTATTTCAAATGTGCTTCCTGATTTGACTCGTCTGCCTTCCTCTAGCGGCTTACTCATATTTTTATTTGATTAAGTTATGTATCAAATGTACTTCCATGCCGATGATGGTTTTTAGTAAAGCTGTTACTATTATTATTATTAATTATGCAATTTGACAAGTCAACTGTTTGTTATTCAGCAATTTCATTTCCAGGATATTTTCACCAAACTTTTTTCCTATTCCTACACTCACATTTCCTGTTTTCTCGTTCACGTAAAGCCTTGTTCAATTATCAGTCAAAACTTAATTACTCACTGATGTTTTTTCCTTTGCATATGTAACATTTATGTCATCTTATATATGTAGGTACTTTCAAAAGAAATAATTTCGTGTGCCAAACATTATGGGAGTAAATATAATACACAACCTCATGTTATACATTTTCTACTCACAGTTTCCATATGAAATGTTAGTTTAAACATAAGATTGTCATTATTAATTAAAGGTCTGTTTACCTGATAACTCATAGTTTCTCTTGTAGTCAGTTGTCGAAAGTAACGTTTCCATTTATCTCCACGTATTGAACACTCGAGAATAAAGAATGTGATGCTTCAACAATGCCAGTGATTAGAGGGATAATGAGTAAATATACTCACAACCTTAAGTCATTAGTCAGTATCAAGTATACCTACATAAGAAGCCTATGGTGTTTTCAGCATAGTTCACGATGACAAAGATTTGGTACGTATCATGTCCATCCTGACTTTCCTGTTATTTAACAACATGTCTTTGCAGCTAAATAAATTTTGAATATTAAATTTTTTCCAAACCGTCATAGCAAATGAGGTGAATATAATTGTAATAACTCGATGAAGTATTAGTCAGTTGTGAAAGGTGTGTAATTTGTACCTGAAAGTACGAATTTGGGGTTAAAAATAGATGGTTTAGAAGGTGCGAGCGACGAGGAACCTATTTACCATTGAAATTCATGGGTGACTGAATGAAATATTTTGCAGTAGAACAGGTGTGTGAGAAAATCATTGCGCAAGAAAATAATGAGTTCTGAGCCTTCGTGGGTCTGGAGAGGACATACGATAAGGCCGATAGAGATGCAATTTGCAGAGTGCTGTGGTTTTTCGGAGTCGGCTGTGGCTTGTTAATACCGATCCGGCATTGCAATATTGGCTGCAGAGCATGTGTCAGAGCAGATTCAATTAGATCAGATTCATGGGTTCGTCTGTGCCGGAGCAAGGACATTTGGCTCTGTTAGCGCCCCCGAAGGCCACGACGCTAGTCAACTCTAAGAGGTTTGCACTCTCATTTGCCCGGAAACAATAACTTTTCGATATTGATGAACAACTTCAATTTTTTCATTAAAGAACGACTTCGTTAATGAACGACTCCATCTAGGAACGCCTTAAATTTAACTCATCTTCTGGTCAATTGAATTTTAACCAAGTAAAGTCTCGATGAGACACGTTCTATTTGGCGTGACTAGTTTGATCGGACTCCGCTTAAAAACTGAAACACATCTCCTTCGATAAAATTCTCCATCTTGCGCCGTTGGCAGATCGAGTTCCATCGAAACTGACAGACGTAAAGTTCATTTCGGAAATATTTAAGGTATATTTCTACAATATGTTATTACGATTTGTTTGTGCGTGTTTAAACGATTCCTTGTTGTAGCATAGATTAATTGTTTAAACTGTTAAGAATATTTTCATTTGACAAGTGTATGATGAATTCATGAGCTTTGCAGTTATTCGCAATAATTGTTGTAAACTCTACAGACGATGAAGATGTTTCAAGTGGCAGAAGCGTGGCAGATTATGGCAGAAGCGGCCTCATAATCTGCTTTTGAAATTTAGGTATAGAAAAATCTGACGTCACTGCAGCCTGGGAACGGGAGTTGCCAAGCGTCGCGACACGTTGTCTGGGCAATTGTTTCCAAACAGTGTTAACAAAGCATTCATTTCCATAGGGTGTATTTAGAGTGTAATGAATCAGCCTCCGCTGGCACATATTTTAAAAACGTCGCTAACCGAACATTACCACCAACAGCTGCGCAGTGCCAGCCCTAGAAATAGTGTAGGCCTTAGGCCTGTTAAACCTGTCTTAAGTTACACGAAGAAATCCCTTGCCTTGCATATTTTTAATTCCCCTCCGATGTTTGATTAGAGAAACAGGTGGGTCCTTGTGGATCGTATAACGTAGGAGACGTTGACGGGTTGAGGGCCATTTGCGCACATTGTAAAATTCCATGTGTCAGCAATCGTAGGGACTAGATCCAATAACACTGTTTAGCGCAGGGTTATCTTATATTGTATAAAGATGGGAGGAGCCTGTAAATTAGTCAACGGACTAGATTGTATATTTACCAATGAGGTCGGGGTATTAGGACCCCCCGTCTCTTTAGATGATCCAAAAAAGTGAATGGTCCCCTTATTGGAGGATCACTTCATACCCATGAACAAGGCCCTCCCACATATTTTGTCAGGGCTCAGACCTGAACCAAAGAGCGCAGACACTTTCCATCAGCTGCAGCCATCGGGCAGAGCTTGGACACACTTCAGCAGCTGAAGCCTTCGGGTGTAGGCCCCTACTCTACCCTACGCTCGTCTTACACTTATTTCATTTCTTTTTGCTGTTCATATACAATTTTGTTACTTTGTGTCAGTTATTACAATCAATATTCAAAGCTTACCTGTTGACTTGTTACTTTGTTTTATACAAAAAAAAAATCTAAAACCAATGTTTGATCATTTGAACCTTGCTTTTACCCGATTATCTCAACCTGAAAAGCTTTTTACCATAACATTGGTGGTTCAGCGGTGAGGGATTGAAGCAACAAAACATAAATCAATCACTTCTTGAAAACAAATTAAAATCATCACTTCACACTTTAAAACAAAATGCTTTAGCCCCTTACACACGCCTTCATGCGACACTCGACCCTTTGCCTCGCCTCTCGAGACCACGTGCTACCAAAAACAAAAAAGGCAACAACGAGGGAAGGAGGGCAGGAGACCTTCACAGCAGGCGGTCGAACCGAGAGGGACGTATCGGCAGCCACCCGCGCTACCACCACGGAAATGGCAGCCCCAGATACTTCACCTGCCAGCACGGCAGTCTGTCAAACCTGGCAGGCCGAAAGGACAGCGGCATCCGAGGACAAACGACCTATGCCAAGATGGACAACAAATAAATGGAGATGAACAGCTGGTGGACAGGATTCCACGCGACGCATAGAGAACCAGGGGCCCCCTTTCAAATCGCCACTTAACATCTCGAGAAAAACAAAAACAAAGAACTGTAAGTAGTCTTGCTAATTCTAATCGCGGTGACGTGAAGCAAATCCTGATATAGAAAAAAAAAAGTTTATAATCATTATCAAAAAATTGAAAAGTATCTCAGAAAATATAAAAGAAAAAAGAATGAAACCAAGAAAATAAATCTAGGTAGATAATATAAATAGATAGCTTGTAGTTCACCGGTGAAGTATATAAGTTTTCTTTTGTTAGTAAACAAGCAATTTTTGTGTTAATTGAACGTAGACAGCTGGTGATAAAAATCTTCATTTGATCGATCACTGAAAAAAAAATAGTCATTGTCCCGTTGTGTAGCGTTCAGATAGTCTTGCGTTTCCGTTTCAAATTTCATACAAAATTTACATGACCAATTGATTGGTGACACGTTGAAATATCTGATGCACGGTTATAAATTTCAAGAACACTTCATGTAAAGTCGATTTCGTGACTAGGTCATTCACCGGAAAATTATTTTATGTCCCGTTTCGAGGCAAAGTACATACAGTGTCATGTTTTTACATTTCAAACAGTCGTGTACAATAGTTACAAATTTATATGACCAACTGGTCATGTGTCATGTCCAATGAGAATTCATAAATTTCAATAACACTTCATGTAAAGTCGATTTCGTGATTAGGTCATCCACCCAATAATTATTCTATGTCCCGTTTCGCGGCAAAGTACATACAGTGTCATGTTTTTCCTTTTTAAATAGTCGTGTGCAATAGTTACAAATTTATATGACCAACTGGTCATGTGACATGTCCAATGAGATCTCATAAATTTCAATAATTCTTGTAAAGTTGATTTCGAGTGTTGTCAATAAATTGTCGTGGAGCATTCAAGTCTGGGTAGAAATGCGGTATTTTATTTCAAGTAATTACAGTCTAATTTGAAAAAAAAATCTATGACCAATTGGTTAGGTGACACGTTTAGATGTCCGATGTACGGTTATAAATTTCACTTTTATTTCATGCAAGGTACATTTCATGTGTTATCGATAAAGTGTCGTGTAGCATTCAGGTCAGAATGCATTTGCAGAAAATTATAGTCCAAATGTCATGATAGTATGTTATTTATTCAAGTGTGAACCCCACTGTCCGTAATGTTAAGACTTGTTCGGCGTAGGATGACCTAGACGCAAAAGCAAAATTAGGTGAAAGTTGGACCTATGCGATATGTGATTGTAAAACGAGCGAACGCGTGAATAGAGGAATGAATGAACCAACCGTCACCAAACACACTCACACCAATGACAAAACAAATCATGCGATGGACCGGTAAATAAAGGGAGACGAAGGCAAGTCGTTTCTAAGCGACAATCACTGACTCAGGTCAGAAGCGGAAAATAATTTGAACATCGGAATTTATAATGTTAACTTTGTCGTGGCAACTGTACAGACAAGTGCCTTGAAATGAAAGGCGAACGGCAGCCCACTTCAACCCCCGGGTGACATAGCGTGGGATTACGAGAGAGTAAAAGCGAGCATCATGAATTTCAAAACCGTTAACCCCAATTTACCGGCCAAGCAGGATAAAATACCCGCAATTCATGCGTTCAAAACGCGTAAACCAAAAAAATACATTAACAAAAACAAAACATCTTGGCCACAATTCGAATAATTGTCTTTTGATCGAACGTGAAATGCAGTGAAAATAGGTAATTAATAAGACGTGTGAGGGGTCAACCTGTCACCTGCGTGTGATATCTACTATGTCCATATTAATGTGTAAGGTTATTCCTGTCACCTGCATGTGATATTTTACTATGTCCATAATATTGTGTAAGGTAATTATTCTATAAGTCATGTCTCCTGAATTGTGTAATTAGATCATAAGCTTTGCTCCTTTTTTGCCTATGTTAGTTCAACGGTACCTTGAACCAACATACGCTGAAATGAGCAAAAATAACTAGTAGACAGTCTCTATCCCATCCTTCCGTGGCCTCCTATCAAACAGGGAAAAATGTTCTAGAGATGGGTACAGAGAGAATCCAGCACATGGTTGTATGCCCTAAGCAAAATATCAAAGTTCAATAAAAAAATTGCATTCAGCTATATATATATA